>CAUYON010114427.1:0-15871 GCA_963573935.1 Arctocebus calabarensis | reverse complement strand
CTGTAGTCCCAGCTACTTGGGAGGCGGAGGCAGGAGACTCGCTTGAGCCCAGGAATTGGAGGTTGCTGTGAGCTGCAATGCCACGGCACTCTATCCAGGGTGACAGCTTGAGGCTCTGTCTCAAAAAAAAAAAAAAAAATACATTTGTGAATATTATAACATTTGGAATATGTAAATATATTTTAATTGAACACTTTAAATGCCTTTGTATACTGACAATTGTTATCCTAAGTCAGCTGGCAAATTATTCTGCTCAAAGCAGAGCTAGTTCACTATCAGTCACCTGCTCATATTTAAATCTGACATTCTGGTAAATAAGATTACTGCAAACTGTGTCCTGCCACATAGAAGCTGCAGAACATCAATGGGGAGGGTCTCTAAAACCCCATCTGTAGGGTGGAAAATAGAGCTTCCCCTGTTGAAGTCCTATCAGGTCCCACCCACTAGAGCCTCTCAAACTTCTCCAGGCTGAGCAGATTCTGAACCTTCACCCTACCACATAAGACTCCCTGCCTAGGATCCATCAAAAGCTAAGGGCTTAAGGGTAGAGACCATGTCAACCTGTCCGCCATGCATCAGGCCCCAGAGCTTAGCACAGGACTAGGCACAGGGTACTGGTCCAGCAACTATCAGAGTGAGGATGAACTGCCTGGGCTCAGCTGGCTGTTTCAAATTAGATGAAAACCTCATTAAATGTTAGTCATCAATCAAATGTCAAAATTTTCCTTTTATTTTGATACACATACAGTCATTAAGGCAGCATGAGAGAGAAGGTCAGATATCTAATAGTTTATTTAAAAGTTGAAAATTTATAAATTAAAAGAAGCAGCAAAGTAAGTTTAAATCTGTTTGGATGGGTCTGCTGGTTGGCCATTCGAGTTTGAGGGACACTGCAAACCCCTACAATTCTGCTTCTGTTGGAAGGAGAGTCCATTATTTCAACATGTTAGAAACTGCTCTGTGTGCACAGTTGTCATTTTATCAGCCTTCCCAATAAATTAAGGTATCTGATACTTTTTCTGTACTTGTTTAAAAAGCAAATAGGTGGCATATTGTTGAAAAAGTGTGTTTTCCTGGGTGTTCTTAAAGGTTAGTATGTAACAGAGTATGAGCAGTACAATAGTGATGGTTTGTTGTTTGGCGAATGCAACCTGTTTTGTTTTCAATCTATATTGACCCGAATCTGACTAAAAGGAAAATCATTTAACATTTATGTTTTCTGTATTCTGAATTGTTTCTATATAAAATGTTTTAATACTTATGGAAAGTTAAGGTACTTTACTGAAAACTTTGGGTTTGAGTTTATTTAACTGTATGTTAATTGGAATATAAATCAACCATTACCTCTTTTCATATTTTCTCTTACGGACCTGAAGATGTTAAGTAACTTGAGAATGTGATAAAATGAAAACTCAGGTCGTCTATGTAATATGAATTCTCTACTTTGAGTAATAATCTATGTAATATGAGTTCTGATTTTCTTTTTTCTTTTTTTCTTTTTTGCAGTTTTTGCCTGGGGCTGGGTTTGAACCTGCCACTTCTGGCATATGAGGCCAATGCCCTACTCCTTTGAGCCATAGGCGCCGCCCAAGTTCTGATTTTCATTATTTAATTTTAAAATTCATTTTTGTGGCCAGGCATAATGGCTCATGCCTGTAATCCTAGCAGTCTGGGAGGCCAGAGAGGGTGAATTGTCCTGAGGTCACAGGTTCAAGACCAGCCTCAGCAAGAGCAAGACCCCCATCTTTAAAAATAGCCAGTTGTTGTGGCAGGTGCTTGTAGTCCCAGCTACTTGGGAGGCTGAGACAAGAGAATTGCCTGAGCACAAGAGTTTGAGGTTGCTATGAGCTATAACGCCTGGCACGCTACTGAGAGCAACAAAGTAAGATTCTGTCACAATAAATAAATAAAATTCATTTTCATAAAATAAGAGATTAAAAGAACAAACGCAATGAAGTAAGAATATAATTTGGAAGGTGATTAAGCACTTACCAAAAATGGTTGTAAATAATGGCAGAATATTTTTCAAGTAAGTTATATTACTTCAAAATTTTTTCCAAATTAAAATTCTATGCAGTTCTTGGGCGGTGCCCAGAGCTCAGTGGATAGGGCGCTAGCCATATACTTCCTGGGCCAGCTAAACAACAATGACAACTACAACAAAAAATAGCCAGGCGTTGTAGTGGGCACCTGCAGTCCCAGCTACTTGGGAGGCTGAGGCAAGAGAATCGCTTAAGCCCAAGAGTTTGAGTTTGCTGTGAGCTGTGACAATATAGCACTCTATGGAGAGTGACATAGACTCTATCTCAAAAACAAAGAAATAAAGAAAATTCTATATAAATCTTTTTTTAAAAGATCATAAGCAGTTTGTTTTTTTTTTTGTAGAGACAGAGTCTCACTGTATCGCCCTCAGTAGAGTGCCATAGCGTCACACTGCTCACAGCAACCTCCAACTCCTGGGCTTAGGCGATTCTCTTGCCTCAGCCTCCCGAGTAGCTGGGACTACAGGCGCCCATCACAATGTCCGGCTATTTTTCTGTTTTTTGCAGTTTGGCCGAGGCTGGGTTTGAACCCACCCACCACCTTCGGCATACGGGGCTGGCGCCCCAGGTGCCGCCAGGATCATAAGCAGTTTTTCTGACAGAAGCTGCTTTTACATAACTGCATACCAACTCATTTTTAGTCACATGCTTGTTAGATAGACTCCATATATCCAGTCCAAATTGATTGACAGCAATTGTTCTCCAAACTAATTAAGACTAAAAAACACCCCAAATCAAACCAAACTAAAAAACAAGAAAACAAGTTATTGGGGAATTCGGTCTGTACTTTCTGAATGAAACCAGTTACCCTGCATGAATCTTCCCTTCGAATTTAATGTTTTTTTGTTTGTTTGTTTTGTTTTTGTACCAAAGAGGGCTTTGGTTACCCCTGAACCTCCTCCACCCTGTAGAGGTAATTACTGAGGAAAGGATTACTATTCAAGATTACAATTAAATTCACTTCTCTCTAAGCCAAAGTAAAACAGAACTATTACTATCTAAAAAAGGGATCAAATGGCTCAGCAGCTGTAGCTTAAAGATAAGGGCGCTGGCCACATACACCATGGCTGGAGGGTTCAAACCCAGACCTGCTAAACGACAACTACAACAAAAAAATAGCTGGGTGTTGTGGTGGGCACCTGTAGTTCCAGCTACTTGGAAAGCTGACAAAAGGATCACTTAAGCCCAAGAGTTGGTGGTTGCTGTGAGCTGTGATGCCACAGCGCTCTACCAAGGGCAACATAGTGAGACTCTGTCTCAATAAAAATTAAATAAATAAATAAATAAATAAAGGGGTCAATCATAATCTTCTTTAAAAAAATATTATTCCTCATAGTCTTCTTTAAAAAAATATTATTCCTGTGTACTATAAATTATATTCTTCATACAAAACTCAAAATCAAACCGGGCATGGTGGATCTTGTATGTAATCACAGCATTTTGGGGGGAGAAGGTGGGAGGATCCCTTAAGCCCAGTTCAGGATCAGCCTGGACACCATAGCAAGACCTCATCTCTACAATTAAATTAAATTAAAAGAACTAAAAAAATGCAAAATCACTCATAATTTTGCTACCAATTATCCACTGTTAACATTTTCCTATGTAGGCTCGGCACCTGTGGCTCAACAGGCTAAGGCGCCAGCCATGTACACCTGAGCTGGTGGGTTGAAATCCATCCTGGGTCCGCCAAACAACAATGACAGCTGCAACTCAAAAAATGGCTGGGTGTTGTGGCGGGTGCCTGTGGTCCCAGCTACTTGGGAGGCGGAGGCAGGAGACTCGCTTGAGCCCAAGAATTGGAGGTTGCTATGAGCTGTGATGCTATGGCACTCTGTCCAGTGACAGAGTTCTAGAACACTGTCCAGGGTGACAGCTTGAGGCTCTGTCTCAAAAAGAAAAAAAAACATTTTCCTATGTATATGAATTTATAGTTGATCATATTGCTTATAATCTAATATCCTGTTTTTATATTGTAAACATTTTTCCATTGTGAAAATTTCATATGTACTTTTTTCTCTGGCTGCCTAATAGTCTATCATATGGCTATAATAATGTAGTATTCTCTCAGACATTGAGGTTATTTCCTATTTTCATGCTATTATAAATGATGCCATAATGAGCAATGGCCCAGGAAGTCTCTGTACAGGTCACCAGGTCAGAGGCAGCACAGGGGGCAAAGGCTCAGTCTCACATCTAAGGAAGAAACTTTGATGCTCCCAACACTTTTAACTTTCATCATTTAAATTCAGTATTCTTGGTGGCTTAAAATCATGATAGTTCCATTTGATTCTGTGAAGTCTGAAAGCATCTTAGCTGTAATTGTAATTTTCATAGAAACTATAGTAGATTTTTGAGTGGGAGTAAACCAAACAGATTTGAATCCTCATCAGTAACACTGAACATAGATTATAAATCTAATACTTTTAAGAAATTAAATAGAAAGCAAAGCTTCCATTTTTAACTAAAATAAAAACATTAAGCCTGTCAAAAATACACTAACTTCTTTCTAAATAAAGTTTTAAGTTGGGCAGTGCCTGTGGCTCAAAGGAGTAGGGCGCCAGCCCCATATCCCGGAGGTGGTGGGTTCAAACCCAGCCCTGGCCAAAATTGCAAAAAAAAATAAAAATAAAAATAATTAAGTTCTAAGCTAATCTTTATGTATAACATCTCAAATTCACTTACATCACCGACACCTATGTTTAAGGAAATCATTTGCCATTTTATTTTTATTTTATTTTTTTGAGATAGTCTCACTTTATTGCCCCTTGTAGAGTAGCCTGGCGTCATAGCTCACAGCAACCTCTAACTGGGGCTCAAGTGATTCTCTTGCCTCAACCTTCTGAGTAGCTGGGACTACAGGCACCCACCACAATGCCTAGCTATTTTTAGAGATGAGGGTTTGACTGTAGCTCAAGAGGGTCTTGAACTCATGAGCTCAGGTGATCCGCCCACCTCGCCCTCCTAAAGTGCTGGGATTACAGGCATGAGCCACTGAGTCCAGCTCATCTGGCATTTTATAATATCACTACTTGTTTAAATATCTTGCTAACATTTTTACAAGTGATTGCTATTTTTAGAAACTTGGAAACATGTAAGAGGCATCAGAGTTTTTGTAAGGAAAAGAGAAACATTTCCACAGGTTAAACACTTTTTTGTTTAGTTTTGTTTCATATTTCTTTCATTTTACTTTATTCTTTTGTTGTTGTTGTTGCTGGGAACGTATTTCTTTCTTTCTTTTTTTTTTTTTTTGTGGAGACAGAGTCGCACTCTATCACCCTCGGTAGAGTACTGTGGAGTCACAGCTCACAGCAACCTCCAGCTCTTGGGCTCAAGCGATTCTCTTGCCTCAGCCTTCCAGGTAGCTAGGACTACAGGCACCCACCACAGTGCCCGGCTAATTTTTGATGCAGTTCGCTGGGGCTGGGTTTGAACCCTCAGCCCTCGGTATATGGGGTCGGCGCCCTACTCACTGAGCCACAGGCGCCGCCCTGGGAACGTATTTCTTTTTAACTTTATTCAAATTAATATGAGGGTACAATATTTAGGTAACATTGTTCTCACTTCCAGGCTAAAGTACCATTTGTAGAAGAGCTCCTCATCCAGGGGGAAGTTGGGATAAACACTTTTTTTTTTTTGAGACACAGTCTCACCATGCTACCCCAGATAGAGTGCCTTGGCGTCACAGCTCACAGCAACCTCAAACTCTTGGGATTAAGCGATTCTCTTGCTTCAGCCTCCCAAGTAGCAGCCACAACACCTGGCTATTTTTTTGTTGTAGTTGTAGTTGTTTAGCAGGCCTGGACTGGGTTCAAACCTGCCAGCCTCAATGTATGTGGCCAGCGCACCCTAACCACTGAGCAATGGGCACCCAGCCCAGGTTAAACACTCTTATTCTACTTTGTTTATTATTTTAAAAAGTCAATTATTATAAAATTTATGTAGGAAGCGGTTTACTCATACTTAAGTAAAATGGAGTTAATTCAGTATCAAATGCAATATCATACACCTATAATTTAAAACTCATTTAATACAAAATTAGGGGCTCGCGCCAGTGGCTCAACGGGCTAAGGCGCCAGCCACGAACACCTGAGCTGGCGGGTTCGAATCCAGCCCAGGCCGGCCAAACAACAATGACGGCTGTAACCAAAAAAATGGCCAGGCGTTGTGGCGGGCGCCTGTAGTCCCAGCCACTTGGGAGGCAGAGGCAAGAGACTCACTTTAACCCAGGAATTGGAGGTTGCTGTGAGCTGTGATGCCACAGCACTCTATCCAGGGTTGACAGCTTGAGGCTCTGCCTCAAAAAAAAAAAAATTAGGAGACTTATGAAAACATCAAGCTTATACTAAAGAAGCAGTTCTCAACCTGTGGGTGATGACCCACAGGAACTGTATTAAAGGGTTGCAGCATTAGTGAGGTTGAGAACCACTGTACTAAAGAGTCAAATCTTCAGGGAAGGAGGTTTGGGTACAATTATCTGAAGTTTTTAATTCTTCCTTCCTTTATCAGAATGCATTTATTTAATATGAAAACCAACCCATATATGAACTTGTAACATTTCCACTTCAGCCATAGCTCTTCCTTAATCTGCCACCACAGATTTTCATTTTATTTTTTTAGAGATGTGGTCTTGCTATATCACCCAGGCTGGACTTGAACTTCTGGGCTCAATGTATTCTTAGCACTGTAGACTTCTAACTCCTTCCCAAATCTCATTTAGCCCCTCTTTATCCTTCTATACTGGGGTTAGAAAGATCTTTTCAGAACTAAAACCTGGCTCGGCGCCTGTGGCTCAGTGGGCTAAGGCGCCAACCACGTACACCTAAGCTGGCGGGTTCAAATCCAGCCTGGGCCCGCCAAACAATGATGGCTGCAACCAAAACAAAAATGGCCGGGTGTTGTGGCGGGCACCTGCAGTCCCAGCTACTTGGGAAGCGGAGGCAGGAGACTCGCTTGAGCCCAGGAATTGGAGGTTGCTGTGAGTTGTAATGCCACGACACTCTACCCAGGGCGACAGCTTGAGGCTCTGTCTCAAAAAAAAAAAAAAAAAACCTGGACCTGGACCTGTCACCCCACATTCACATGGCAAAGGCTTCCACCTGCTGTGCCCAAGGGCTCCAGCAGTTCCCACACAACCCAAAAACCCAGGCACACTGAACGTCCTCCAGTTCTCAGCCAAGCCCACCTCCCTCCCACCAGGGACCTCTCCTCAAGCCGGTCCCCTCTGCAAAGTAGTTCTTCTCACATCTTAGCCTTTTTTAAATCCCTGGCCTAAAAATGACTTCCTTGGCAACCTTCCCTGAACTTGTCTGGGCCGCTTTCCTACAGATCTCACGGCCACCTGGGCTTCACAGCTGCACCTGCTCTCATCTGTGCTCCTAGGGTAATCTCCTCACAAGGCAGTAGCCACGTGCATTTAGCTCTCCACTGCTAATAAGCACCTGCTCAGATCGCTTGGAATTAATGAGTTTCAAGAATTTAAAATTCTTTGGGCTCTTGTACGTGATACTTTCTGCTCATGGCATTGGGAGATCTCAGCCACTTTACTGAGGGCCAGAGGAGGATGGGGGCCAACACAGTGGCCAAAGGAAGCCTGGTTTGATGTGTCCTTAGCAGAGCACTTTACATAAACCTCATCAGAATACTGGGCATTCCTTTTATACTTTTGAGAATAAATCTAAAAATATCACCAAAAAATATAGGATCAGATGCATTTTAAAATCCATTAAGAGTAATGCAGGATAACCTGTTCAAATGGCCATCCACGTGAAGCAGGCTGCCCCCAACACATATCCACTCGCAGTTTCTTTCCCAATTATCATCCAAACTTTCAGATAAGAAATGTGGTGCGGTCACAAATCACCCTGCATTTTGCCTGGGTGCAGCCTGTCAGGGTGGCCTAGATACGGATGCTGCAGTTGTGGTGGTGCTGGCCTCCATGCAAGGTCGGTGCAGGCACAAAGAGGTCCTAAGCTCGCCTACAAGATGGTGTTTGGATCCTGTTCTGAACACTTTAGGTATGTGACACCACATTGGAAGCATCTTGCTTTTCTGTTTCGTGGGATCCGCCTGTCGGTGAGCACAGGTCTGCCTCAGTCTCTAACTGCTGTGTAACAGTCCTTCCCTGACCAATCCCCTGTTTCACTAAGTTTCTAAACAATGCTGCAATGTTCTTGCCTGCCTCCTGTGCATACATGCCAGTTGCTCTAGGAAACTGATTACTTAGTCTGAACTCTAGACTTACTGTCTCTGCATTAGCCGCTATAACTGAGTTTCCTGGGGAGATGGGAAACAAGTCACTAGATGCTCAGAGAACCACTACTTATTTCCACTCAGATTAAAGCAATGTGATGCAGCAGATGAGGCAAGGCTCAGTAGCTATGCACACCTGCATTCCTAATTCATATCTTCCATTGCTGGTTGTATCTTTGGGCAATATAAGCTTTAATCTCTTTCTCTGCAAAATATCTACCTTGCAAGTGGCTGTAAGGAGAAAACTATTTGCAATATATTTAGTGCAGGGCATAGAAGAGGGTAGGTATATCAGAGGTCAACTTGGGATGGAGTCTGCATCACTGGGAATTCAAATATACTGCAGTCATAAAACAAAAGTTATTAAAACAAGCATGAACGAACTTACTACAACTTATAAATGTTATGGACTGAATGGATGTTTATGTTTTCCTAAAACTCTTAAGTTGAAGACATAACCCCAGTATGTCTGTTTTGGAGGTGGGGCCTCTGCAGATGTTATTAAAGTTAACTGAGGCCATTAAGGTGGGTCCTTCAAGAGGCTCTCAAACGGGTACTTTGGAACTCTCCCATGAGGACACAGCGAGAAGGCACCATCCACAAACCAGGAAGAAAACCCTGCCCAGAAACCAAATCAGCTAAAACCTTGATCTTGGGACTTCTAGACTCTAAAACTGAGAAGAAAAATTCCTGTTGTTTAGGCTGCCCAGTCTGTAGTAGTATAAGGGCAGTCCCAAAAGTACAATATGCAATACTTTTACAATAAAGTACAATATACAATACACTTAGAAATGTGGAAGGTAATTTTTTGCTTATCATTTTTTGGCAACAGTTAATAAAGCTGTTATCAGTAAGAGTATAATTCACATATCATATAATTCCCAATTTAAAGATATAATTCCATGGTTTTTTTTTTTTTTTTTTGAGACAGAGCCTCAAGCTGTCACCCTGGATAGAGTGCTGTGGCATTACAGCTCACAGCAACCTCCAATTCCTGGGCTTAAGCGAGTCTCTTGCCTCCGCCTCCCAAGTAGCCGGGACTACAGGCGCCCGCCATAACGCCTGGCCATTTTTTGGTTGCAGCAGTCGTTGTTTGGCAGGTCCAGGCTGGATTCGAACCCACCAGCTCAGGTGTACGTGGCTGGCGCCTTAGCCCGTTGAGCCACAGGTGCTGAGCTGAATTCCATGCTTTTTGATATTATCAGAATTATGCAACTTTCATACACAGAATGTTTTAATTGTCTCAAAAAGAAACCTTGGCTCAGTGCCTGTAGCTCAAGCGGCTAAGGCACCAGCCACATATACCAGAGCTGGCAGGTTCGAATCCAGCCTGGGCCTGCCAAACGACAACTGCAACCAAAAAATAGCCGGGCATTGTGGTGGGCACCTGCAGTCCCAGCTACTTGGGAGGCTGAGGCAAGAGAATCACTTAAGTCCAGGAATTGGAGGTTACTGTGAGCTGTGATGCCACAGCACTCTACCCAAGAAACCTTGTACCCACTGGCTACAACTCTTTACTCCCCCATCCCTCTCAGTCTTAAGCAAACACTGATCTTCTGTCTCTACAGACTTACTTGCTCTGGACAGCTCCTATCAATGGAATCATATGTGTAGTGACTGGCTTCATCCATGTTATAGCATGTACCAGTACTTCATTTATCTTTATGATTGTATATTCCTTTGCATGGAGGGACCACATTTTGTTTTTCCATTCGTTTGTGAAGGGACAACTGGGTTTCCATATTTTTGGCTACTGTGAATAATGCTGCTGTATACAAGTTTCTATGTAAACATGTATTTTCAGCCCTCTTAAGTAAACACCTAGGAGAGAGATTATTGGTTAAGTGGTACCACAATGGTCAACTTTCTGAGGACCAGCCTATCCCTTTCCCAAAATGGTTGGACCCTCTTGCACTCTCCCAGCAGTTTGAGGTTTCCAGTTTCTCCATGTCCTCACAACACCTGCTATACTCTGACTCCTTGAGCCTAGTGGCCCCAGTGGCTGTTGAACTGGTATCTCATTGCAGTTTTGATTTGCAGTTCACTAACAGGCAATGATGCTGAGTATCTTTTTGCTTACTGGTTATGTTTTACTTTCTTTGGAAGAAAATTAGGAGTCACGTATTGAATGTGTTGTATGCCTGGTACTTGAGGTCACATAGATTTTTTCACTAAACCCTCGTTGAAATGTGATTTTATAGTCACCATTTTCATATGCAAAAATTAACACTAGAAATTAAATTGTAGATTTTCATTTGAATTTTAAATCAATTTAAAAAGCACATACTCAGTTGCATGTCTGTGTAAAAAATGGGTTTCCCTCTTTTTCAAGTCCTCATGTTTTCACAATAACTTGGCTAGGTACAGTCATACCTGTACCCCAGTACTCTGGGAGGCTAAAGTGAGACAATCGCTTGAGATCAGGAGTTTGAGACCAGCCTGGATAATACCTACGCAATAGCGAGACCCTGTCTCTACAAAAAATAAAATTAACCAGGTGTGGTGGTGGGTACCTGCAGTCCCAGGTACTTGGGAGGCTGAGGCAGGATTGCTTGAGCTCACGAATTGGAGGCTGCAGTGAGCTATGATGACTCCAGCGTGGACAAAAGAATGAGACCCTGTCTTAAAAAAAAAAAAAATTGAATCTAACAGTAGAGGTGAGCACTTTTATACCACTATTCACCACATAAGAGCCCCACAGGGTAAACGTTTGCCTTACTCTCACTCCAAGGGTAAAGGTAAGAATTAACTTTAACTAAAAACATGTCATCTGTACATCAAGTGTCTCAAGAACAAACAATTACAACTGGTACTATCACCACATTTGTTTATTTCAGCTAGTTAAGGCCCTGTAATTGTATCTAAGAGATTTTCCAGCCCTCGAGCTTCCAAAGGCTCTCAACAGTTTGAAATATCTCTGCATAAAAAAACAGCTCCACAATATTTATCCACAAACTGATGGCTGCTCAGTATCGGTACTTGGTGGAATAGTCCTTGGGAGACACTACCAGGCCGCGGCCTTTGCGGGCCCCACGATACACAGTCTCTATGATGTCCACCATCTCCTGTTTGTCCTCCATGGCCCAGTTAATCTTGTTGTTGTTGCCGGTGCCCAAGTCAATCATGATGTGCTTGTTTCTGCAGAGAGAGGTCAGTGCATCAGTTCTCACATGAATCTTAAGAATTCCTAGGGGTTGGGGTGGGGGAAGTCTTATTTTTCCCATTGCTAATACAATCAAGAGCAGTGGTTCTCAACCTTCCTAATGTCGCAATGTAGTTTCCTTGTTTAAAAGGGGTCGCGACCCACAGGTTGAGAACCACTGGTCAAGAGGGTACTCCATGATTTAGGTAGGAGAAGGTAGGAAACAACCTAACAATTTTAAAAAATGCATGCATTGTCCACCAAGCTTTTTCTGTATTTCTTTAGGACAAATATTATGAAAGGAAATTAAAGAATCAAGGATACAGCTTTAGTCACTTGGAAAGACAAATTGTTTTTTCAAGGGTTGTATTAACGTATCTGAAAAAAGCAATGCGAACATTTTTCACGGTGCTCTCATGAGCATGTGGCATATATTTTATTAAAGGCTCTACAATGGTGAAATGAAAACAATTTACACATCCATAATTAGAGAAGTGGATAATTCTTTACATAGACAATTAAGAGTCTATAGACTTCTTACAGATTTAAATGCACACTCTACAAGATGAATTTTTCCTGGTTTGTTGCAGATTCATTTTTATTGATTTAACTTTTTGCTTCCACAAAATCATACATTTGGCTTCAACCCTCTATTCCATGAAAAGTACCACATAAGATCTCTGGTCTGGCCTCCTTTCACCCAGACTGAGCTGAAGGGCAAATATGATATTACTCTTCTCTTTCACATGTTCACTTCAGGACAACACTCCAAGTGCTCACGGGGCCATGAACCCCAGGTGGAACCATCACCTCCACTACCTGCCCTTCACCTGCCACTTGATCTGAGCTCTCCCAGCAGGCCCGACACCAGGTGAGCTACCCTCAGGCAGCCTGGTTTAGATGCTCTCCTTTAGTAATTATTTCTCTGTGAATACCTGCCCCTCTGCACATCTCCACTGCCTTCTGTTAATCTACTCAGTTGTTTTCTTCTATCAGACCAAGTTCTGTGAGTGCAGTAACCCTTAGCTGATGTTAGGTCCAGCAGTAGGCTAAAAAACCTGGTAGCTCATTGTATAATCTAATACCTAAATTAACAAAAGTACTAATTTTATTTGTCTTAGAATACTCTTTTTCAGAATACAATACCACTTCCCTGCATCCTCCTGGCCCCAACCAGCATCTCCAGCCCCAGATAGCCCCAGCCCCTGGCTACAGGAGGCAAAACCCAAGACAGGACCCTGACAACAGAGGAAGAATTTTGAGGAGCAAGAGAGAAAAGGTCTAGGTTGCCTTGGACAGTTGGTCAGTAGAAGACCCTTGGTACAGAGTGGAGAATAGCAGGGATGAGGTGTCCTGCAGTGACATGAAAATCAGAACTCATGGTGATAAACTTGACATGTTTAGTTGAGAAAATTTCCAATCAAAGTCTTACAGGTGCTATCTTCAAAATGAGAGAGAACTCTGTGTAGGACTGTTAACAAAATGAACAAACAGCCCCTCCAGATAGTAAAAGAAGCTTAAATTAGGAAATGTCTGTGACTCATGTGGCAGAGAGAAAAGCATTAGGTTCTGGCCATGCAATCTTTGCTAAATCTGGGAAGGAGCAAGAGGTCATGGAGATGAAGGGTCTCACAAAGGATCTCAACCAAACAAGAGGCACTTAGGAATGCTGAGGGCATGTCCAGTTGAGAAAGTCCCTTGATATCCAGAAACACCATCAACTCACAGTAAGGGACAGAGGGCCAGCACAAGGGCCAACAGACCCAATGCCACTGGCAGCAAGAGACTGACAAATACTTTTCATGAAAAAGGAAACCTCAGGGTGGTGCCTATGGCTCAAAAGAGTGGGGTGTTGGCCCCATATACCGGAGGTGGTGGGTTTTAAACCTGGCCCCAGCCAAAAACTGAAAAAAAAAAAAAAAAGAAATCTCAGGGCAGAACCTCTTCCAGAGGGTGAAGCATGGAGTCAGGGGGAAGCCCAAGTTTATCGGGCTTGTTTCTTCCCTTTTCCTGCCTTTTGAAGTGAGCCCTGGGCCTACATGCACTGTGTTGAGGGATGTGGCCCTTCACATTTGTCACAGGTCCACAGGTTAAAAGAAGTGGTGCCCAGGGGCGGTGCCTGTCGCTCAAAGGAGTAGTAGGGCGCTGGTCCCATATGCCAGAGGTGGTGGGTTCAAACCCAGCCCCAACCAAAAACTGCAAAAAAAAAAAAAAAAAAAAAAAAAGTGGTGCCCAGAGGTTACACAGACCACCTCCTGGAGCCTCGTCCATACCCCATTCAGATGTCTACATGATGAGATTATGAGACTCTCATTGACACTGTCCAACTGAGTCTGAAGGTGGATCCTGGGTAACGTAGGGAGGGGTGCATCTGGCAAATGGGGAGGCAGAGGGCAGACTGCAGCAGGCCAAGTCTCAAGATGCACCCCACAGCTTCCAGCCCCAATCTCTGGGTCTAGGACTATAATGAGGTTCCATGCCTATGATTCTGCCCCGTAACGTTGCAACTGGCATTTGCAAGTACAGTTAAGGCTCCTTATCAGTTGGCTTAAGATTATGGATAAATGGGGCCAGGTGCAGTGGCTCATGCCTGTAATCCCAGCACTCTGGGATACTAAGGCAGGTGGATTACCTGAGCTCACGGGTTCCAGACCAGCCTGAGCCAGAACAAGACTCTGTTTCTAAAAAAAATAGCTGGATGTGAAGCCCCCACACTGTACCCCATGGTTGAATTAATGTACACAGCTATGATTCAATAAAAAAAAAAAAAAAGATATCATCAACAGGCGGAAACATACTTGAATAATGAATGAGTGGCCTTTATCATAGAACAATAAATGATTACAGTAAAAAAATAAAAATAAATAAATAAATAAAATAGCTGGGCATTGTGGTGGGCACCTGTAGTCCCAGCTACTTGGGAGGCTAAGGCAAGAGGATTGCTTAAGCACAAGAGTTTGAGGCTGCTGTGAGCTATGATGCCATGGCACTCTACCGAGGGTGACAAAATGAGACTCTTGTCTCCAAAAAAATCCAAAAAGATTATGAATAAATGAATGCAGGCACTGAATGGACAACTGATCCTTCAATGACATGGATTTGAGATGTGCAGGTCTGCTTATGTATAACTTTCTCCTGCCTCTGCCCCCTGACCCATGATAGTAAGCACACCCCATTCCTCCTCCTTAGCCCACTCAACGTGAAGATGAGAAGGATAAGGCCATTATGGTAATCCACTTCTGCTGTAACAGTAAAGATAATTTCTCTTCCATATGATTGTCTTACTATTTTCTCCAGCTTACTGTACTTTAAGAATACTTAAAGTACAGTACTTCTCCAGCTTACTGTGGCTCCAGCTTACTGTGGCTCAAGCGGCTAAGGCCCCAGACACGTACACCTGAGCTGGCAGGTTCGAATCCAGCCTGGACCTGCCAAACAACAATGATGGCTGTAACCAAAAAATGGCCGGGCGTTGTGGTGGGGACCTGTGGTCCCAGCTACTTGGGAGGCAGAGGCAGGAGACTCTCTTGAGCCCAGGAATTGGAGGTTGCTGTGAGCAGTGATGCCACAGCACTCTATCCAGAGTGACAGCTTGTGGCTCTGTCTCAAAAAAAAAAAGAATACAGTATATAATACATATAACATGCAAAATACATGTTCTTTGACTGTATTTTCTTCATAAGGCTTCTAGAGAACAGCAGGCTTTTGGGGAGTCAAAAGTTACACTCAGATTTTTGACTATACAGAGGGTCAGTTCTCCTAACCTCCAAGTTGTTCAAAGGTCAACTGTATACACAATGGAAGACTAAAAAAGGAAATCCTGCTATTTGCAACAGCATGGATAAACAGATAAACCTGGAGGAAATTATGTCAAGTGAAATAAACCAGGCACAGAAAGACAGATAATCATATGATCTCACTCATGTGTGGAATCTAAAATAGTTAATCTCATAGAAGTAAAGCAAAATAGTGGCTAACAGAGGCAGGTATGGCAGTGGGAGGTGGAACTTGGGGAGATACTGGTCAAAGAATACATATTTTTAGTTAAAAGAAATAAGTTCAAGAGATCTACTGTACAGCATGGTGCCTACATTTAATGTGAACATATGGTATTCTTGAAAAATGCTAAGAGAGCGGATGGAAGTATTCTTACTACAAAAATAACTATGTGAGGTTATACATTTATTAATTAGCTAGGTTTAACAATTCCAATGTATACATATATATATACACACACACACACACACAATAGAGATATACTTAACAACATCATATATATAATGCATACAATTTTACATTAATTTTTTTTTTTTTTTGTAGAGACAGAGTCTCACTTTATCGCCCTGGGTAGAGTGCCGTGGCGTCACACTGCT
The DNA here is from genome assembly GCA_963573935.1 of Arctocebus calabarensis. Classification (NCBI taxonomy): domain Eukaryota; kingdom Metazoa; phylum Chordata; class Mammalia; order Primates; family Lorisidae; genus Arctocebus; species Arctocebus calabarensis. The sequence continues at coordinate 65 of CAUYON010114427.1, read as the reverse complement.
CACAGCAACCTCCAGCTCTTGGGCTTAAGCGATTCTCTTGCCTCAGCCTCCCTAGTAGCTGGGAC
>CAUYON010114426.1:0-25036 GCA_963573935.1 Arctocebus calabarensis | reverse complement strand
ATTGGTGGGATCACACCTACGGTGCATCTTAGAAGGGTACAGGTGAAACTTACTAAATGCAGAATATAAATGTCTTCATATAGTGATTAAGAAAATGCCATGAAGGCTATGTTAAACAGTTCAATGAAAATATTTCAGATTGTATATGAAGTCAGTGCATTGTGCCCCATGATTGCACTAATGTACCCAATTATGATTTAATAAAAAAGATTAGTAGCTTCCCTTTATAACAGAAATGATAATTAGAAATTATAATAGAAAGACCATTTACCCTAACAACAAAATGATCTAAAATTTAATAGAAGAGTAAGAATAGAAAGAAAACCATGGAACTTTAGTGGAAGACATAAAAAATGATGACCATTAGCATCACATTTTTAGAAGACAAATTCAATATGGCAAAGACACCAATTTCCCCCAATTAATTCATAATTCCAGTGTGATCCCAACCTAAATCTCAATTTGACACGGTGATTCTAAGGTTTTCCTGGAAGAATAAATGAGAAAAACAGAAAAAATATTTTTGCAAAGAGTGGGAAAATGAGAGAGGATTAGCCCTGCAGTAAAACACTGTGGTTCTGGCTCAGAAACAAAGCAACAGAGTGAAAAGCAGAGAGGAAATAAATCTGTGAGAATATAATTCACAGATGGCACCTCCATTAGGGAAAGGATAGATTAACTGGGTGTTGAGTCAATTGGCTGTTCTTTCTTTATTTATTTTGAGTCAGAGTCTCACTAAGTCACCCTAGGTAGAGTGTCGTGGCATCACAGCTCACAGCAACCTCAGACTCTTGGGCTTAAGTGATTCTCTTGCCTCAGCCTCCCAAGTAGCTGGGACTACAGGCACCTGCCTCAATGCCTGGCTACTTTTTTGTTGTAGTTGTCATTGTTGTTTGGCAGGCCCAGGCCCGGTTCAAACCACAGTGTATGTGGCTGGTGACCTCACTGCTGAACTACAGGCACCAAGCCCAAATGGCTGTTCTTTGGGAAGAAATAGGTCCACTTTTTACTGGGACCAAACTCCAAATAGATGTGCCTAAACTTTAAAAAAAAATGAGAAATTTAAAAGATAAAGCTATAAAAGTAGTCAGATACAATATTGGAGAATGTATTTAAAATTCTTGAGTTAGAAAGAACTTCTTAAGCAAGACAAAAGATCCAGAAAGTAGAAAGTTAGCCATAATATAGAAATTTATAGATTTGATTCCATAAATATTTTCTACTACCAGCTAAAAATGTTGGCATCATTTATAACAAAGGCATAACATCCCTAAGGCATGTTCCAGGCAAGGAAATCACCATCTCTATCATCAGGGACAGAAGATTGGGTGAAGAGCCTCTCAGATGGCTTTGTCCCTGTGGTCCTATGATTCCAGGAAGCTCCCTCACAAGGACCGACCCAAATGGAAAGTTCTCTGTCCACCCATCCATTCAACAAATGGATAACGCACATTTAGCATACGCCTGTCATTATGCTAGATGCTGAAGAGTAAATTTGAAAATGCCAGGATGTAGCATGAGCAGGCAGGACAGAGGTAGGGGCTTCTAAGTCATCTGCAGCACGAAGGGAGAAGGGACCCACTTTGCCCTTGGCCAATCAGTTAATCCTAGAACTGAGCTCCCTACATTACATAGCTTGTTTGTTTTATTTAATCATTGCAAATACCCATTTTCTTAACAAGGGATTACCTTTATTTGACTTTACAAAGTTTATAAAGCTCTTTACAAACAAATGAAATGATGAACAAACCCATATATTCAGCACCAAGATGAAGAAATAAAGTTCTAGCATCCCAGAGGTCACAACCCTCTTCCAAAAGCCACAGAGAAGTTTTGTCCACATACTATCTTAATTTACTTAATGTCACATTTTGTTTGTACATATGCATGGAGCCTGTGATCAATTCTCTTTGAACATAGCATCCTTTAGGACTGAAGGACTATGTTTGGCTTTTATATACATGCAAAGTCATCACGGATTCTTCTTTGGTTTTCCTTTCCCTGGCCTGCCCTTCTTTCTTGGATGTTGAGAAACCCAGTTCTAGAAATGAGCAATCCTGTCACCAGTTAAGCAGGAAACCATTCTCTTCCTGAGCAGTTCAACCACAGTTTGGTTTCAATGATTAATCAGAGTCTGGGGATGAATCAGCCTTCTTTGCCTGCTACATTTCAGAAAACAATAAAAGTTTACTTCTATTAAATGTCACCATCAGCACTGACCTAGAAAATCCCTGCAAAGAAAAGCCAAATGATTGCTTAACTTACATTGCTAAGAATCACCAGCCCAGTGACCAAGTGGATCATAGAAGGAAAGTAAAAACTCAAAGAAAAGGAAAGGTGCCGATTGGTCTTCCTCCCACCCATCCCTCCCTGTCCTGCCCCCTGCCTGTTTACTCTGGTTTCAGTTTTGAGCACTGAGCTTCCAAGTTCAGTCTATCACCCCAGGGAGATTTTGCTTTGACATGATCAATGATGACATTGGCATAGATAGGACTCTAAAAGGAACATAACATCTCACACTACCTATTGCTGATGTGCTGGGGAGTTTTCTAAGCCGTAGGAACTTATTTAATCTTCTTGACAATCTGATGAGTTGCGTACTACCGGTGTCCTCTCTTTATGGATGATGGAACTGAGACACACAGATGTTAGCCAACGGTCACAAAGAGCCAGGGTTCAGCCTAGACAGTCTGGCTCCAAAGTCTGTGCTCTGAACCGCTGCACAGCCCCCAGCATAATACAGGGAAGGAGGAGCGACACTTCCCAATGTGTTCAAGACTGTCTCTAGCAAACCGAGCTTTATGACGTCCTGAAGATCATTTTCAGAGCTGTATGTTAATGTTTTGAATGCTGGTGGAAACTGCTGGTGCCTGTGGACCAGGAGTCCTTGCTGGTGAGGGGTCCTTTAACAGAGGGAGAAGGCAGGACAGGGCGAGCTCATCTGCAGAGGACTCGGGTCATAAACACCAGCTTCCATTTGGAAGTCGACTCAAAGAGCAAAAAGAGATGGTCATTACCATATCAGTCATAGGAGTCCACGTTCCCCATCTGAGAAAACGAAGAATGTGGGCTTAACGTTCTGTGAGATCCCTTCCAACTCTAACTTCCTGCAGTCCTCCTCAGTGTTCGGGGTCCTGCTCATGGATGAGATCCATGGGCCAAATGTTGGTGATCGAGCCTGGAAAGCTTTTGCCAGGCTGGCAAAACAAGATATCTCGTTCACTTTGGATGTATTATGTGATTGCAGTTCATTATGCTGGGTAAAAATATTACATATAACCAGGGTAAAATCATAAAAACAAGAAGCTACAGAATGTCCCCGCTAGCAAGGAGACAACACTCTTCAAATGTGCAGGACCTGGGAGCCTGACATGTATAGGAAGCAAGGTTCATATTTATGAAATGGAATGGGAGACTCGGATGCTTTGTTTCTGTCAAGAGTATTGGCCTGAACCCACTCACGACATAGATATCTTCTAATTTGGAGATTTATCGAAGATTGCTCATGGGCTATTATTGAAGGCTGCTCTGTCTCTTTGACAACCAAGCATGTTGCCTGGCAACAATTTCCTAGTTGATTTTGTGTCTCTTCTTATTATTGTTTCTGTAAATTCAGCAAACCTATCCCTATTCTGATCCCTGCCACATTAAAATATTATTTAATATTTGCATTCCTGAATTACTAAGTGGCAGAAGTAAATTGAGAGATTTTGTGAGGCTTAATTATAAGATAAGAGGCTGGATGTTTTACTGCTGCTACTGCAGTCTTGACTCTGGTTTGAGTTTGAGCCATTATGGGTTAAAATTCCTACTGAGTTTTGAAAATAGCACCCGTGAGGCCTGTGGCACAGCATACAGTTTATACAGGGAGAAAGCAGATGATGAAATTTCAGGGTTCAGGTTCATGTGCCGTAAGTGATTTTATCAACACTGGATTTTCCTGGAGAGCAGGAATGATCCAGTAACTCTTGAGGTTTCTTTTCTTTTCCTTTCCTTCCCTTTCCTCCCCTTCCCCTTCCCTTCTTTCTTTCTTTCTTTCCTTCCTTCCTTCCTTCCTTCCTTCCTTCCTTCCTTCCTTCCTTCCTTCCTTCCTTCCTTCCTTTCTTGTCTTATTATGTCGCCCTTGTTACAGTGCCGAGGCATCACAGCTCACAGCATCCTCAAACTCTTGGGCTTAAGCAATTCTCTTGCTTCAGCCTCCTAAGTAGCTTGGACTACAGGTGCCTGCCACAACACCTGGCTAATTTTTGGTTGTAGTTGTCATGGTTGTTTGGCAGGCCAGCTGGATTCGAACCCGCCTGTTCCAGTGTATGTGGCTGGCGCCCTAGCCGCTGAGCTACAGGCACCGAGCCAACCTTTGAGTTTTCAACACTAAGCAGCAAGGTGAGTTTCCTTTTCCTAGTGGTAAAAATATTGGAGGATTCTTAATAGCAATTCAAACTTGGGGACACTAAGTGATTATTATACCTTAAACCAGGTTGCTTTAAGCCAAGAAGAAATGCTGAGAGTTACAGCTGCTCCCGGAGGAGTCCTCCACCCCCAGAGAGCTCGCTTATCTAACTCTGACTAAATGCCTGAAATCCCATGGCTAAGCTACACCCTGTCACCTTGAAAATTTAAGTCCTCTTTGAAACAAAACCCCTCACTACAGGATTAACAACCTTGAGCTATCCTTTACATCTCAGTGAAGATTAGTCATTTTTTGGTATATGTTTATAGGAATGGGGGATCTCTTGAGAGAGATCTTGAGTGTTCTGGGATCTGGAGAAAATGACAAAATCATGCGTCCTAAGCACAGACTTTGAAGAAAACGCTGGCCTGAGACTCGTCCTCACTTGGGCACTGTTGTTGTCCAGTAACTCACATAAATACCCACTGAGACCAGGCAAGTACAGAGTTGTGTTGTTTTGATTCTTCCTTCTTCTTTACCGGCACTCCCACCCCCACTAACCATAGGGCTGTAAAGAACTATGGATTTCTCTCCCCTCCACCCTCACCCCAAACCCTCTATTCTGGTTGATGTACATAACAGGGGATCAAAATACATTGATCAAAAACCAATAGAACTGAAAGGAGAAATGGAGAAACCACTATTATAGTTAGAGACTATAATATGCTTCTCCCTGTAAGTGACAGAATAAGAAGTCAGGAAATCAGTAAAGCTCCAGAAGAACTGGGCGACACTATCATCCAAATTAACCTAACTGACATTTATAGAACAGCCCCTCCCCCAGCAACGGCAGAATACACATTCTTCTTGAGGCCCATGGTACCCTGGCCAAGACAGACTATATTTTGGGCCACAAAAACAAATCGTAATACACATACAATAATAAAAATCATATGAAGTTTTTTCTCTAACCACACACACATACAAATCACATTAGAAATCAGTAACAGATGGCTCGGTGCCTGTAGTTCAGTGAGGAGGGCGCTGGCCACATATACTGAATCTGACAGGTTTGAGCCAAGCCCGGGCCTGTTAAACAACAATGACAACTGCAACAACAACAAAAATAGCTGGGTGTTGTGGCAGGTGCCTGTAGTCCCAGCTACTTGGGAGGCTGAGGCAAGAAAATTGCTTAAGCCCAAAAGCTTGAGATTGCTGTATGCTGTGCCGACATGGCACTGTACCCCGGGAGACATAGTGATCCTCTGTCTCAAAAAAGAAAAAAAAAAAAAAGAAATCAGTAATAAACAGAAAGATATCTGGAGAAAAAAATCACCAAATATTTAGAAACAAAACAATGCACTTCAAAGCAACCCATAGGTCAAAGAGTAAATGAAAAGATCATTTATTATTCAAAAGGAGCCTATGAGAAAAAGAAAAAATAAAGATAATTTAATTTATTTTTATTTTTTTGAGACAGAGCCTCAAGCTGTCACCCTGGATAGAGTGCTGTGACATCACAGCTCAAAGCAACCTCTAATTCCTGGGCTCAAGCGAGTCTCTTGCCTCCACCTCCCAAGTAGCTGGGACTACAGGCGCCTGCGACTAGGCCTGGCCATTTTTTGGTTGCAGCCGTCATTGTTGTTTGGTGGGCCCGGGCTGGATTCGAACCTGCCAGCTCAGGTATACGTGGTCGGCGCCTTCGCCCGTTGAGCCACAGGCACTGAGCCAATAAAGATAATTTTAAAAGCACTTTGAATTGAATTGAATTTTGAAAATGAAAAAATGACACATTAAAATTTGTAATATACAATATGTAATCTTACATTAATCTGAAAAAAAAATATATTTTTGAGACATTTGTCTCACTATGTCACCCTTGGTAGAGTGCTGTGGCATCACAGCCCACAGCAACCACAAACTCTTGGGCTTAAGCAATTCTCTTGCCTCAGCCTCCCAAGTAGCTGGGACTACAGGCGCCTGCCACAATGCCCAGCTATTTTGTTTTATTTTTTTTTAGACAGAGTCTCACTATGTCATCCTGGGTAGAGTGCTATACTACTACATCCAGCAGACCCCCAGGTTCTCGCAATGCCCCACTCCTGTGTCCTCACCATCCCCCACCACGAGACATCTCACCTTCTCTCACCAGCCCTGGGTACCACACTGCAGCCATCATTCACAGCACAGAATTCTAATCTGAGCAAGTTGCTTTTTTGACTAAAAGCTTCCATGACTCTCTTTTACCTCCAATGCACTAGAGCACGATTATAACTCCAAATACTAACACACTCCCTTCACACCAGGTAGTTCTTCTGCTTTCTCTCCCAGGGCTGCTCCTGGATTACAGGGAAACAAAACAAGACTTGAGAAACTGCCGACTGTATTGTTGTTTCTAACTGGGAGATGGAAAGATTTGGAGGCCTGTCGAGGAGCGGGTCTTTCTGATTGCAAACCCTGGGTAAGACTGGGCTGGCGTGAAAGAAGAGAAACTGAGTGCTGGTAAGAAACTGGTGAGGGGGCAGGTGCCGTGAGAAGGGGGGCAGGGACCAGACAGAGGAGTGGACATAACTGGGGCCAAGTTGTCCTGCACAAATCCATTGCCTTGGACAGCTCGTCTTCCAATAGCCCTGGGTACAGACAGAGCCCTGAATAGGGGAGGAGGGACTTTTATGGGAGCTGGGTTTGAAGGGAAAGTCATGCTCATGAGTGAAGCTGAACTGAACAAAGTCTGTAGGGAGGTGATTTTCACTTACAGTGAGGATTTAATTTCCTGCTTCTACATCCCCTTTGCTCCAATCTTTAGCTATAGCATAATTTTGAATTAATATTTAACTATTTAGCTGAGCAGCGTGGTGTGTGCACACCGCACTGTTTTATCCATTCATCCGTCAGTGGACCCATAGGCTGTTTTAGTATCTTGGCTATTGTGGGAGGGGCTACAACGAATATGGGGTGTTTATGAAATAGGGATTTCTCTCTTCAAGATCCTGATTTCATATCCTTTGAATATATAAGTGGGATTGCTGGATTATGGCAATTCATGCTTCATACTGCTTTGGAGGAACCTTCATACTGTTTTCCATAGTTGCTATTCCTATGAATATTCTCACATGTCTGATGATGCCACCTACCCAGATGGAAGGGTCAGATGTTCCCAGGGCCACTTATTCCTTGGTCTCGACCACCACATCTGTTGGATCCCATAGAGGGGAGCCCCCCAGCGAAAGCACTGAATCCAGCTTAGAGTCAGGGGGCCCATTAGGGCACCATGGTGATTGGAGCCACAGACACCTTTAGGATGAGAACTCCAAAGGGAAAAAGGAAGAACGGTTGGGAAGTCGCCGGGACTTCCAGGGGCAGTCGCAGAAGCTCAGAGCTGGGTTTCCCTTGCACTGGAGTGCAGTGCTGGGTGTCTACTCTGCCCTAGTAGAGGGCAGTGCCACCCACTAGCAGGCCGCAGAGGAGCTTTCCGTCAGTCATTCAGTACCCCGGGCCTGCATGCACGGAAAGCTTGCCCTGTTCTGGAAGAGCAAGCACTGTCCTGCTGCTTGGGATCAGCAGGACTCAGTTGCTGTACTGTTGAAGTCTCATGGGGGATCCAAAATCATGACAGAAGTTCTTCTCAAGAGTAGCTATGGTAATCCCTACATCCACATGAGTGACACCCATGCGCCCCTTCGTAGTCCTTGTCCCCGCACAGGATCTTTTCACAATCCAATCACTCAGTTGCTGTACTCCTGGCTGGATGGCTGGGCTGTTGGCCACGGCCCATGACCTGGTGAAAATGTAAAAAGACACGGTAGCAGGGGTGGTCTGCGTGGCCCATCACCTGTCATCCAGCCCATGGAGTGGTATGTCTAAGTCCAGTCTCAGTCAGAAGATGGCTATCGACTGGGTGGATTGTAGCCACAGCCCAGCGGACCCATCTGGCTAGCTTACCTGAAGGGACCAAGTGCCATGAAGGGGCACATACCCACTGATGTCCCTTGGGTCCTGGCTGGGTCCAATCTTAAATGTACCTTTTCCATTTAGCAGCTGAGCTCTGTTGACCCTGTCAGTTTTACTGGTGGGGTTTGTCAGCACCCAAGTGAGAATGGGCAGCTCAGGTCACAGCATCACATGTGGCAATTCAGACCTAAGATGCCCAGTCTCTACCTGTGCCCAACAGCAAGCAAAGGACTGCCATTCATCATCTTGAGCTGCCTCAGGAAACGTACAGGTCCCAAATCCAAAAGGCTGGTGCACCCCAGTGGCAGATCCCTGCTGCCAGAGACTCCAATAGGCATGTGTGGGGATCGTGGGTACCTGTAACGTCACTGGGTGACCAGGCTGTGGGGGTTTTAAAGGCAGTGCCTAGGGAAAGACTGGGCCTGCCATAGCAAAGAACCCAGTTCAAAGCTGAGCCCTTGGAACACAAGGTGGGTACCTGCCCTTCTAGTACCCACAGAAGCCTACTGGTTTCTGGGCCTTCTTTTTATTAGCAGATGCCTCTAGGGCCAAAAATTTGTGCCTGATGGAGGGTGGGGTATTTCCTTGGCATTCAGCCAGCTACAGTCCATTGTTAATCTCTGTGCCCAGAAGGCCTCTTTGAGCAGCTGTCACAATGGGGTGGACTGTGACATTTTTATTTGAATTAACATCATATGCTGTTCTCCATTTAGCATGCAGTCCTGCTTTTGCTAAACAAGGTCATGGGACTTGAGGAGCTTGGGCGACAGACAAGAGTGAAAATGCCCACCGTCACAGCTGCAGTGCTCAGCTGTGACAGCCGCACCCCCAGGTGGTGGTTACATTCTGTGCCATAGCAGCCAAAATGTCAATGCTTGTACTGCCCTCAGAGGTGGGAGTCTGGGCCACTGAGCCAGAAATGGCCTAAAGGGTCCCACCCACAGCAGAGAGGCAATGTAGGTCACCATGACAGTTCCCAAACCTCCTGCAGTCATTAGTTTAATTTTTCTTCTCTTTCCCCCTTTTGTTGTGACAGGAGTACAAGGCAATGGGCCTCTGGGGTGGGGGGCCTGGATAACTTGGCTCCACCACTAATGGAGCCATTTTAAACTTTCCATCCTCTCTCATCAACTGTCCCAGAGAGTCAAAAGTACAAGTCCTTTCCCACCCAGATCTGTCCCAAAGATAATGTCTCCCTCCCTGTGCCAGGTATCAGGGCACCACCCCTCCCACTTTGCCAGGAAGCCGTGGTCTGTCAGAGCAGACCTCCTCACTGTGTCAGCTCTGTGAAGCACTTTCCCGTGACACGTTCTCTGGGTCTGGTGAGATAGGTCACAGTCACCAGCAACAAGTCTCATAAAATGGGTTTATCACTAATAGGCAGCAAGGGACAAGGGAAGCTGGGGGTGTGTGGTGAGCTAGTCTCCCAAGGCTCAGGACAGCTGCCTGGGATGGGTGGAGGCCCATTTGTACCTGTCCCACTTCTTTGCCGCTGAGATACCTGGAAAGCAGTTGCCCTGAATTTTATCCCCTGGAGTCGTAGGACTCACAGGGCTAAAGCATTGAGGACAGCCTGTTTCCAGTGGGTGGTGAGGAAGACTGAAGCAGCCCGGGCTGTTCCAATTCACCCTTCTCGGTCCCAGGATGCTGCATCCCCCACACGTGCTATGCTGATCTTGACAGCTATGAGGGAGAAAGAGGGAGAAGCGCGTCAGCCCAAATCCACCTGGAGAGCCATCCTGCAGGCTTCCTTTGGGGTGTAGAAAAAGAAGTGGGGTGTCAGCGTGTCATTTCAGAGCATCCTAGCACAACATTCTCAATCTAAATTCCTATTTCATCACGGAACATAATTACCTAATTTCCTCCCTCACGCATTTACCAAAGATTTGATATGTAAGTGTTGGGGAAGCAAACATGAATGGGAGAACTTCCAAGTTTAAACGGCTGAATAAGTACATCCAGCCTAATTTCACTCTCTCCCAAACCCTCACTAAAGCTATGTAAAAGCACTTGTTTCCATCCATTTAGAGATGCTATAACGGAATACCTGGGGCAGGATAATAAAGAAAAGAAGTTTATTCAGCTCCAGGGCTGAAGTTTATTCTGCAAGCAGGGCTTCAGGGAGCTTCTGAGCAAGGAGGTCTGAATATGAAGGGAGCAGGTGCGTCAGAAAGAGGGAGAAAGGAGGAGGTGGCACCAGGCTCCTTTAAACAGCCAGCTCTGGTGAACTAATAAAGGGAGGATTGATCATCTCAGAGAGGGCACCCAGCCATTCAGGAGACTTCTGCCCTCATTCCCCAAACACCTCCTACCAGGCCTCCCCTCCAACAGTGGGGATCAGATTTCAACATGAGACTTGGAGGGGCCAGACATCCAAACCATATCCCACCTCTCGTCTCCCCCTCTGGAAGCCTGTTTTAGACAACAGAATTGCTCTTTAGACTTTTTTTGTACCCAACTGGGAGAAGCATGTGTGGCTACTGTTCACCCATGTTGTGCAGCGTCAGTCAAGGTGCTATGTGGGTCACTAGGAAAGTTTTGAGACAGTGTTATGGCCCATTATTTCACATCCAAGGAAAACAGTTCACAGCGGCTTTTCTGATTGACCTGTGCAAGTTTCAACTTACTCAGCAAATTGTGTTGCCGGGAGGGCTTTATTTGTTTCCATCCATGTGGATTTTATGTTGCTTGATTTTTGTTTTTTGAGACAGAGACCTTGGTAGAGTGCTGTGGCATCACAGTTCACAGTAACCTCAGGCTCAAGTGATTCTCTTGCCTCAGCCTCCTGAATAACTGGGACTCAGGCACTGGCCATAGACCCTGGCTATTTTTAGAGACAAGGTCTCACTCTAGCTCAGGTTGGTCTCCAACTCATGAGCTCAGATGATCCACCTGCCTGGGCCTCCCAGAGTGCTAGGATTATAGGCGTGAGCCACCAGGCCTGGCCTCTATGTTTCTCGATTTTTGTGTACATCAAACTTTGATAACAACCTGTATCTCGATCTGGTGAGACAAACCTCTGCCTTCAGATCTGGGGAGGTTGGAGGGCCTGTGAAATGGGCTAAGTTTGCTAAGGGGATGCCTGGGCCAGGGTGCACTGCAGGACAGTTCTCCCAGTGGCCTTAGGCCAACCCAGTTCTTTCCCCTTTCCCACTTCTAGTTCTCAAGAATAACCATAAAATGTGCTGGGAATGTATGTCCCGAGATAGGAAGGGACTGTCTAGAACTGCCTGGCTCTGTTCCAGTGCCCCCTAGAAACGTGCTGTCCTTCAGCACTGAGGCCCAGTGTGTCCAGGGCCCCAGGGTATAACAGCCAGGGCAGGTGGCTTTTCCCAGTATCTGAACCTCATTTCAAGTGGGGAAGGCACCAATGGGGCTCCCCCAACCTGGGCGGCTTTCCTAAGCCTTAGGGTATCAGCTCACAGTCCCTAGACTTCCGTTGTCCCCTGCTGCCTATCTGCCAGCATTAAACCCTCTCATGGAACTTACAGGATGAGAGTCTGTCCTGCCTCACCAGACTCAGACAAGTTGGTAAAATGCTTCATAAAACCCTTCTAGAACTTTCTCCAGAGAGCCTGGCACGTCCACAGAAACGCTGAGGTGATAAACTGAACACTGTGGAAGCTGATTAAGGGCACAGAATATAACAACTTGGTTTGTTACTCATCGTTCCTGAAAGGAGTCGGCTCTCAAGTTAAATTCTCCATATGTCTAACCTGTCGTTACTGTGTTTTCGCTATTGCAGAAGTATGATCAAGTTGATTAGATTAGGGGTTGGTATTTATTCGCTACATTTATGGAAAAAGTTATGATCAAATGTCTTTCAAAATAACTGTGATTTTGATCTTTTCTTTTCCCACCAGTCATGAGTTTCTGTCACATTGTCAGTGAATAGCACATAATTACTGTAGCAATTGGGTTAAATGACTCAGAAGTTCCTTTCCAGTCCAGTTACGTTAATCAGGTGGCACTGATTATCTATACATGATCTAATCTTAGGGCTGAAACAGAGACTGCCACCCTGGTCACTTATTTATTTATGTTTTAACAATACAAAGAAAACGGCCTCCAGGAGTAACCCTCCCAGAATGAATGTTTGATACACCTGACTTTTCAGGCTGAGAGAACCACTGCATCTGGCCAAGTCCCAGCACAGAAAAATGATGCCCGTCACTCCTGAAAATCCCCAGGAAAAGAGAGAAAAGTCTTTTTTTTGACTAGAAAGTGTTATTACACACGGGGATCCCAAGATCTGTAACAAACACATTCTCTGTGCTGGGCATTACATCATGATTTTGACTTCTCTCTGGTCTTAGGAGTAGGTGTCATTAGCTCAATTTTACAAAAGAAGAGATAGAGATTCCAAATAAGGATGGAAATGAGCCCCCATTGGAAACCAGGCTTGAGTACAAAACCCCTGCTTTCTCCATAGCCTCCACCCCTCATGGTAAGTTGTATGGCATCAGTGGACAGGGCAGGGATGGCCAGATGGTCCGGAGGAGCGGGACAGATTTAAGGCAGAGAAGCCAGAGAATCTGGCTGCCTTTGAGATCTCAAAAGCAGCACAGAGCAGAAAGACACCCCCATTAGACTTTCATATTCTTAACAGACCAAAACCCTCTGCTTACCCCCATTTCAAAATAAATTTGGAGCTTTTTTTTTTTTGAGACAGAGTCTCACTTTGACCCCCTTGGTAGAGTGCTGTGGCATCACAGCTCACAGCAACCTCAAACTTCTGAACTCTTGCCTCAGCCTCCTGAATAGTTGGGACTACAGGCACCCGCCACAACACTCGGCTACTTTTATTTATTTATTTATTTTTTATTTCCTTTGTAGAGACAGAGTCTCACTTTATCATCCTCGGTAGCATGCCATGGCATCATATAGCTCACAGCAACCTCTAACTCCTAAGCTTAGACGATTCTCTTGCCTCAGCCTCCCAAGTAGCTGGGACTGCAGGCGCCCACTACAACGCCTGGCTATTTTTCTGTTTTGCAGTTTAGCCGAGGCCGGGTTTGAACCTACACCTTCGGTATATGGGGCTGGCGTCCTACTTGATGAGCCACGGGTGCCGTCCCACTCGGCTACTTTTAGAGACAAGGTCTTGCTCTGGCTCAGGCTGGCCTGGAACCCATGAGCTCAGGCAATCCACCCGCCTCGGGCCCCCAGAGTGCTAGGATCATAGGCAAGAGCTACTGCGCCCAGCCAATTTGGAACATTTTTTTAAAAAATAGAAACCCAGATTCCTGAGTTCTCAATACACAAAGGTGCCCTGATAGGTGTGAAGTTTCTCCAGCCACCCTTCACCCCCTTTACCTGCAACTGGTGACAGCTGCTGAAAGCTGGTGGAACTGGGTCACCTTGCCTGCCTGGCAGGGTCCCACCTTCCCCAGCTCCTCTCTCACTCCAGCTCTTGCTATAAATGAGTCAGAACCAAGTGATTGCAACTGGATTAAAAGGAAATAAAAGGAGGATTTTTTGGAAGCTTTAAGCTACCACAGAAAAGGCAGGGGTGTGGTTGGTGCCAGGAACATCTGTTGTGAAGGCCTTAAATATGCCTGGCTGCCTCCTCCTCTTAGCTGCTTTCTTTCCCCTGGGGCAGCCCTGTCTTATCGTACAGACTTCTTCACATAGTGGGAGACATGTTTTCACATCCCTGAGTATCATGACTGAAGAAGAATCAGGATTGCCCTCTGTGGTCCCAGGGAAGAGCTTGGGCCAAGAGCCTATTCTTACTGCAAGTGACGGAGGCCTATGCAAGGGGCTTCAAAGGGAGGCGCTTGGATTCCCCAAGCTGGGCCGGGCAGATTAAACCTCAAGAAGTACACAACTGCCCTCCCATCACACACCTACAGCACAGCGAGCAGAATGTCCCCTAGAAAAGGGACAGCTGTCACCCACATGTGGCTATCTTGGTGGATCTCTGCAAATGCATTTCCATCCACTGCCAGGGAAAGGGGTCACTGATGCTGGAGATTCAGCAGTGGCTGTCCGTATAGCGACAGGTTACAAGCAAGGGCCAAAATCCTATGGAGGGCTTTATGCAAATTTCATGTTTAATATATTCTCTATTTTAAAGCTATAATCACAAGTATATTTTTCAATCTTAACAACTATTTATTTAAAAGTATCTTTTTATGCTAAAAAAAAAGAGTAGAAACTATGACATTTAAACAAATTTGGACGGTGAGGAGGAATTCATTTGGAGAAAGCTTGAAGTCATAGTAGAGTCTGATTTTATTTTATTTATTTATTTATTTTTGACAGAGCCTCAAGCTGTCACCCTGGATAGAGTGCTGTGGCATCACAGCTTACAGCAACCTCCAATGCCTGGGCTCAAGGGTGTCTCTTGCCTCCACCTCCCAAGTAGCTGGGACTACAGGCACCCACCACAACACCCGGCTATTTTTTGGTTGCAGCCGTCATTGTTGATTGGCGGGCCCAGGTGGATTCGAACTCGCCAGCTCAGGTGTACATGGCTGGTGTCTTAGCCCGTTGAGCCACAGGCACCAAGCCAGAGTCTGATTTTAAAATGACAAAAACAGCTCTCTCCCCTTCTCCTCTCTGAAGCCACCCAAAGCAACCTGGAGGACCAGAACAAGGAGACGTCACCTTTAGGTGAAATCAGGTAATGGCTGAAACAGGCACCTTGGTGTTCAGATGGGCGACTTCTCTGCTAGTATAAATTCATGTGAATTAATTCCTGGGACTTCCTCCCTGCTCCCCGGCTTGCTAATTGGCTGTGTTGAGGGGCTTCGGTTCGTTGTTGGAAACTGTGCCGCAGAGTGTGCTGCCCGTGTGCGCTGCACCTGTCCTGGGAGAGGGGAGGGCCAGGCGGCTGCAGAGGACTGCTGAGCACACATTCGCTCTCGGTGCTCACCTGGGCTTCCCACCCTCACCAAACCACTGTAGGGCTTCTCAGGTGGCTTCTTCCAATCAGAATTTAAAGTCCTAGATGGAAGGGGTGGGGGAAGGTTGGGAAGCTGCAGGAATGGCTGTCTTGAGCTTTCTGGCCGTCCAGCCTAGATCACACTCGGCCTCCTTCCTCTCACCGCCTTCCTTCTCTTCTGAGGTCTCGGGTTCCTAGTGGGGTTCCCTAGCAACACCCCGGAGCTACTCCTACAGGCTCCACCATGGGTGGTTGTCCCACAAGGTTCTTCCTAACATAGGGCCCCCAATCCAGAGGGAGTGGGCCACCGGGGGTAAGTAGCACAGTGGGCTTTGGACATAGACAACTCTGTTCAGTAAGAATCTTTTCAGTACAGGGACACCAGCCCCAAAGTGCCCTGGACATTTCCTTAAGGGAGAGAATTCAAAGTTGAAGAATAGGAGTGAGATGAGAGGGTACTGCGTTTACTCTCTAGAGATCAGAGTTTTGGCTGGCAGGTGGAAGTGGGCACCAGGCAGGTAGAGGAAGCAGGCAGCCCCTTCTTGCAAACTTCCTGGAACTGTGGGAAGAGAAGCCAGAAGTCTCTGGCTTTTAGATAAAAGAGAAGGAAAGTTCCAGTGAGGCACCTGAGAAGAAAGAAGAATTTGGGGAACATGGTCTGCTAGTTTGATAATTATCTGTTACTCAACTACGAGATCCATTTCCCTGACGGCATGACACCAAAGTGTTTTAGAATAACTTAGAATATCGTTTCTTAAAATGCAGGGGGCACAAAAATCTCTTGAGCCTTTTGTTCACACAGCTTCCTTAGATATTCTGATGGAATTTCTGACTTTGGGCTGAGCTTGGGCCTCGTGCTCTGCGTTCCTCGTGGGCCCCTGTGCTGCTGTGCTGCTGTTCTGGGCACCACACCTTGAGCAGCCCCGGCCAGGAAGACAGAGCCAGTTTCCTGCAGAATTGTAGAAGGTGTGTTGTATGCCTTGTGCTCAGACAATACTCCCAGTTCAAGTCTGACTTGGGAAAACTTTCACCAAGATTTCTTAAGTCTGGATGTTGTGACACGTCCTCTATTCTCTTCCTGTTTCTGTGTCCTGGTGGACAACCCACATGTCTGAGGAAACTAGGAAAGAGTTTCCTGATATGAACCGACCTGAGGCTCATCTCCCCTGCACGCCACGATGTCCACATCCCTGGCTTCCGAAGTGCTCTTTGAAGCCCCTAAATCCCTAAATTTAGCTCTTCTATCAAGCCTGCTTCCTATCATAGGAATGGGCAGGCACAATAGGCAGACTGGCAATAAAGATCATTCCAAGTCTCCCGAAGCCCACAACAGCCACTCCTGTAACACACAGCAGCAAGTCCGTCCGCACACACAGCCACGCAGGGCTGCTCTGCCCAGGGAGGAAAGTGCCAACATTGGAGGGGGAGAGGAGAGAGAGAAGTGGGAGAGGAAATATGGATCATCTTTCCAATGGAATTCATTCATTCCTTTTTTTTTAGAGACAGAGTCTCAGTTTGTTGCCCTTGGCAGAGTGCCATGGTGTCACAGCTCACAGCCACCTCCAGCTCTTGGGCTTAGGCGATTCTCTTGCCTCAGCCTCCCAAGTAGCTTGGGACTACAGGTGCCTACCACAATGCCCAGCTATTTTTTGTTGCAGTTTGGCCAGGGCTGGGTTTGAACCTGCCACCCTCGGTATATGGGGCCAGTGCCCTACTCACTGAGCCACAGGTGCCACCCCATTCCATTCCTGTTTTAATATCAAGCAAGCTAATAAAAAAATTCTGACTTTGATAGCATCAGGCTTCTACAAGTTGCTCATATTTCTTAGCTTTCATAAGTAGTCAAAAACTGACAGTTCCTGACAGTGCCTATATAGCACTTAACAGTTGTTAATTCCACCCATCTTACTTGATTTTTCACAAGAACTTAATTCCACCCATCTTAACTGATTTTCACAATATAAAAGTAATCCTCCCCCACAAAGTGGACCATTGTTATCCTCACTTTAAAACTGAGAAAACTGAGACCTGAATGAAGTTAAGTGACTTGCCAGAGGTTGGGCAATGGCCTTGTCTCAAACTCTAGTTTCTCCAACATTAAGGGTTGCTGGAAGGATGTAAAATATGGACATTTTTTTTTTTTTTGAGACAGAGCCTCAAGCTGTCACCCTGGATAGAGTGCTGTGGCATCACAGTTCACAGCAACCTCCAATTCCTGGGCTCAAGCGAGTCTCTTGCCTCTGCCTCCCAAGTAGCTGGGACCGCAGGCGCCCGCCACAACGCCCGGCCATTTTTTGGTTGCAGCCGTCATTGTTGTTTGGCGGGCCCGGGCTGGATTCGAACCCGCGAGCTCAGGTGTACGTGGCTGGCGCCTTAGCCCGCTGAGCCACAGACGCCGAGCCAACTATGGACATTTTAACTTAATGACTCATCACCAAATTGAGGGGTTTCCTTTTAAGTGGTTCATATGATGTAGATAACAGCTATATATCTTTAAAGTGTATGAGTTTTCAGAAATAACTGTAGTCAATCCTTTAAGAGATAAGGAAACTGGCTCGGCACCCGTAGCACAGTGGTTACAGGGCCAGCCATGTACACTGAGGCTGGTGGGTTCGAACCCAGCCTGGGCCAGGTAAACAACAATGACAACTGCAACAAAAAAATAGCCGGGCATTGTTGTGGGCGCCTGTAGTCCAAGCTTCTTGGGAGGCTGAGGCAAAAGAATCGCTTAAGCTCAAGAGTTTGAGGTTGCTGTGAGCTGTGATGCCAAGGCACTCTACTGAGGGGGACATAGTGAGACTCTGTCTCACAAAAAAAAAAAAAAAAGAGAGAGAGAGATAAAGAAACTGAGGCTTAGAGAGGATAATGTGTTATGAGTCCAGAGTTGTCCAAACCAGTTTTATGATTTATGATCTTAAACATGTTAATTATATTTTTTGATTCTACTTTATTAAAACATCATGGAAAGGTGTAGAATTTGCAATCAGGTTATTAAACAATGACATTGCAGAAAGGATGCGGATCCTGTTTTTAGTGCAGAAGTAGAAAATTCATATCATATCTTAAAATACACCTGGCAGTCCACTCTGCAAGCCAGAGCGCAGAAGATGAGCTCAGGACAAGACTAACCCATTGGCTAAAGGCAGGGAAAGTTCACACCTACACTCTCGGAGACAAGGCGATGTCTGTTCTTGAAGATCACCATCATCTCTAACAAGGAAAGTCAGGTAAGAAAAAGCTTCCTGAAAACCATCTAGGAGCCAAACATGACTATTACTACGATATGATGACTCTCAGCAGGGTTATAATCCGCAGCTTTAAAAGACAGAACCCGGGCAACATTAGCCTCCAGGCATCATGCGAGCAGAGGAAGGAGCAGCTTATTCTGTCTGGGTGGTTAAGGGAAGACTTTACATTTTTGATAGATCTTGGAGCAGGATTTTAAAAAATGGAGAGTGGAAGAAATAGGTGATTCCAACTCAAATATTTTGTGCTTCAGAAAAAAGTTGAGTGGTTGTAAAGATGCCAGTTGTGTGACTCCCATGCAAAGTAAAGAAATACTAGACCCCGGTCTTTGCAGGTTGCTCAAGCAGATGGCCACATGCACTCTGGCTTCCTCAGAGCTGGTTTTCACAAGAGTGTACCCAGTACAGGTGATGAGACACTCCCCATGTGTGCACTTGTGACCCAAGCTTCCAGCATTCTTAGTTTGCTTCTAGCTTCCCTGTGCTCTCTGGCCCAAGAATAGGCTTTGTTTTCCCCTCATTTGTCTCAACCACCTGTCACAGTGAGGAAGCAGCAAGGCAGGTAGGGAATCTTCAGGCTGCAGAATGAGGTCCATGTATTTTGTTCCTCAGTAAGGAGCCAAGCGAGTGAGATGTTTTCACCGGAAGCTTGAAGTCAATCAAATTAGGCAAGAATCACAAACTGACTTGCTCAAAGTCTCTCCCCTCAGAGCCCAGCTAGCCCATGTGGTGTCTTTGTGAGACTCAGAAAGAGAAGCCCTGGCTGCTGGGTTTCCACCTGCTCACCAGGGCGCACAGCCAGGCAGTCTGGGCACTAGCTGGCCTGCACAGCTACGCGGCAGCTGGTTCCCCACTCAAGCGGCAATTCCACCCGTGGGTGACTTAAACACTTGGACAAAAGCTGCAGCTGCCATTTAAAAGGGACTTGCTGGGCTCAGTACCTGTGGCTCAACAGGCTAAGGCGCCAGCCACGTACACCTGAGCTGGTGGGTTCAAATCCAACCCGGGCCCTCCAAACAACAATGACGGCTGCAACCAAGAAATGGTCAGGCATTGTGGCGAGTGCCTGTAGTCCCAGCTACTTGGGAGGCAGAGGCAAGAGACTCTCTTGAACCCAGGAATTGGAGGTTGCTGTGAGCTGTGAAGGCATGGCACTCTATCCAGGGTGACGGCTTGAGGCTCTGTCTCAAAAAAAATAAATAAATAAAAAATAAAATAAAATAAAAGGGACTGGCTGGGAAGGGGAGAGAAGGGAGGCAGGGCCAGGTGGCATGGCATTTTTGGACAGGTTTCAAGTCTTCATAAGTCACCGAATGTGTTTCCAGTAAGGAAGAAAAGCTAAGTGACAGACGCTAGTAGGAGGTGGGAAGTAAGAAGGGGGGAGAAAATTTTTATAATTTTACCCTGGCCTGAAAAACATCTTGTTCATAGCCGGGTGTGGTGGCTCACGCCTGGAATCCTAGCGCTCTGGGAGGCTGAGGCAGGTGGATCACCTGAGCTCAGGAGTTCCAGACCAGCCAAGAGAGAGACCATACCTCTAAAAAAATAGCTGCAGGTTGTGGCGGGCCCCTGTAGTCCCAGCTACTCAGGAGGCTGAGGCAAGAGAAGTGCTTGAGCCGAAGAGTTTGAGGTTGCTGTGAGCTATGATGCCATTGCACTCTACTAAAGGCAACAAAGTGAGACTTTGTCTGAAAAAAGAAAATCGTTTGCCACTAAAAATTTCTTTCCAGGGTATTGCTGGCAGGTGACACAGCACAATGCAGTAGTTATCGGTGTGAGATCCTCATGGTCCAGCAATGCCAGTATCATATGGGAATTTATATTATCATAGAAACATAAATTCTTTTTTTTTTTTTGTCTTTCAAATGACAGGATTTTATTCTTTTTTATGGCTGAATAATATTCCATCCTATACACAAAGGTGGTAACATAAATTCTTAAGCCCAAAGATAGGCTGAATTAGACATTCAAGGACTTTTTTTTTGTAGAGACAGTCTCACTTTTTCGCCCTGGGTAGAGTGCCGTGGCATCACGCAGTTCACAGGAACCTCCAACTCCTGGGCTTAGGCGATTCTCTTGCCTCCAACTCCTGGGCTTAGACGATTCTCTTGCCTCCCGAGTACCTGGTACTACAGGCGCCCGCCACACACCCAGCTATTTTTCTGTTTTGCAGTTTGGCCGAGGCTGGGTTTGAACCCGCCACCTTTGGTATATGGGGCTGGTGCCCTACTCGATGAGCCGCAGGCACTGCCCAAGACATTCAAGGATTTTTAACAAGCCTTCAGGTGACTCTGATGCCCACAAGAATCTAAGAATCACTGGCAAGGTGGCTGGGCAGATTGGTCTTTGTGGGTCTCAGTCCTACCTCTATGACTCTTAGGAAGTCACTTAACTATTCTAAGTCACAAGCTCATCTTATGATATATATGATAGATACAACAACAGCTTTGGCTGATACAGTCATTTGGATACTGAGAATACATAGGGAAAATCTTTTGCATGGTTCCTGGCATATGGCAGGAAGTGTATACATATTTGCTATTATTATTATTTTTTTTTTTGAGACAGAGCCTCAAGCTGTTACCCTGGATAGAGTGCCATGGTATCACAGCTCACAGCAACCTCCACTTCCTGGGCTCAAGCGAGTCTCCTGCCTCTGCCTACCAAGTAGCTGGGACCACAGGCACGCGCCACAACACCCAGCTATTTTTTGGTTGCAGCCGTCATTGTTGTTTGGCAGGCCCAGGCTGGATTTGAACTCGCCAGCTCAGGTGTTAAGCCACAGGTGCCGAGCCCACATTTGCAATTATTGATGCCAACTACCATGAAGTGTCAAATGTGCACAGAAGACAACAAGTGTCCATTGTCCTCAGCCTCGCCTCCCAGTCCAGCCTGCCCTCTCAGAGAAGGACATGAACGTGGATGCAGGCTGGCATCTGAGGGAGTCCACAGGGAGAGAGCAGTGTCTATCCAATGACCTCGTGGGGTCCTGGAATGCCTCTCTGAGTGCTCACTGCACTGTGAGCAACAGTGCCTGGGGCTGTCCACAGCTGGGGAAGGAAGCTGATCTAGCCTGGGGGTCAGGGAAGCCTTCCCCAAGAAAGTGATGCTTGAGCTGACATGGGAAGAATGACTGATGGAAATAACTAACTCTGAGAGATGTGAGGATGTGCCAGGCGTTATTCTAAGAAATTCCATATTTTAAACTGCGTAATCTCCATTTCAATTAACTAATATTTTGGTCCTCATTTTAGAGACGAGGAAAGTGAAAAACAAAGATGATAATAAACTTGATCAAAGCCATGCAGTGGACAAGTGGCACAAAGAGGATTTGAAGTACAGCAGAATCCTGGGTCAAGAGCTGAAAGAGCCCTGGGGAAGGGGATTTGAAGCCCAGCAGAATCCTGGGCCAAGAGCTGAAAGAGCCTTGGGGAAGGGGATTGAAGGGCAGGGAGAAGGGGCAGAGACTTCCCATTTCTCTTGAAAAATCCATTTCTTAGGTGTCCCTGGGATCTGAACCTGGGAGTATGATAGGCTGGTAGTATGCAGCACATGAGCTGTGCTGCCCCCTGGTGGCTCCACACAAGCAATGAAAAGGCTCACACTATGAGCTAATTCAGATATGGAAAGAAGTCACATGGGAGGTGAGAAAATGTAAGCTACAGAACAGATGATGTAGGTTTCCAATTTTCTCACATTCTCTCTCTCTCTCTGGAAAAATCCCCAAAGGGTGTATACCCAAATGTTTATAGTAGTTATCCCTGAGAGTAAATATTAAAGTTGACTTATACTATTTTTTTTCTATGTAGGTTTTTTTTTTGCATCCCTTTCTGTACTTTTTTGCAATGATCCCATATTACTTTTGTAAAAGGTGAAATATTTATACCATCTGAAAAGAAACTAGAGTATTCACATATACAGACAAATACATAAGCTCTATTTAAAAACTATTTACTGGTGTGTCAGGCTAAGGACAAACACTGAACCTCAATCTTGGCCTGAGTTTGGTCACCGTTCCAGATGGAAGTCCTAGAAAGAGAATTTAAATATTGGCTCGTTCTACCCTGGCTGATGCCTGACTCCTGGTGGCAGAAACATCAAGGGACAGATTTCTATTTTAAGATATCTACATAAACATTTCAGGGAAAGTTTATTTATCCACTCATTTTGTCATTCAACAAATATGTACTGATCATGTTATATATGCCAAGCATGATGGAAATATAAAAATAAATGTGAGACAGAGCCTGTTTGGGAAAATGGCTTCTATTTTTTGGTTCCCTGATCCCCTCCCACACCTTGGTAATACTTGTGATACTGAATTCTCAGTGGCCTTGTGGGGAGAAGCCTGGCTGGACTCAGCCCCCATTTACAAAATGAGACAGCAGGTGTCTGTTTCTTCATCCTAGTTTTAATGGGAATGTTTCTAAGAGTTTTGAAACAGTTTTTTTTTGAGACAGAGCCTGGAGCTGTCACCCTGGATAGAGTGCCATGGCACCATAGCTCACCGCAACCTCCAATTCCTAGGCTCAAGCGAGTCTCTTGCCTCTCTGCCTCCCAAGTAGCTGGGACTACAGGCACCCACCACAACACCTGGCCATTTTTTTTTTTTTTTTTTTTTTTTTTGGTTGCAGCTGTCATTGTTGTTTGCCAGCCAGGGCTGGATTCGAACCCGCCAGCTCAGGTGTACGTGGCTGGCACCTTAACCCGTTGAGCCACAGGCAACGAGCCTGAAACACCTAGTTTTAAAATGATTGCTTTTGTGAACATTTGCTGTTAACTCTGTTTAAAATATTTACCTTTGCTTGCTTTCCACTTAGGTGATAGATTCCTTTGCAGACTTAAACTTTGTGGAGTTGCATCTATGAATGTCCAGAAGGGTGCTTCCAAACTGGGAGCTAATTCCAAAATACTAATTCATAAAAATAAGATATCTGTGGCATTCATATGAAAGCATCAGTAGCAGAAGGTGGGTTATCATTTGGAATTAACTGATTACAATCTCTAAATTTGATGATTTCTATCTGGAAAAGATGAGTAACTATTCTTATAGTACCAACTGGAACAATTCTTTGTAAGTCATTATTCTTGTTATTGTTACATTCAAGTGTGGCTATATGAGGGTGCACAAACACAAAAATACACCTAGAACATAAACTGTGTTTGGTGATTATATTCATTCCCTTTTCAGAATCAGTTCATAACTCCTACTATTTAAATAGCTTCAGATGGAAGGGCCTCCTTCAGTGAGCAAATTCCATGCTAGATCAGCAGAGGATCTGGCCCTGCGCACAGAAACTCTGGTTTATTTCATTAGTTCTTTCTAGATTTCAGCCAATGTTGTATTTACACTCACGTTTATTGTGGCGTTGTGGCGTGTGCTTCATTTCAGGCAGTATCTCCTTTCTGTTGCACACCAGTTGGGGGAGGTCAGGAACTGTTTGTTTTCACATGTTCCTGACACCTTTCCCCCATTGGTATGCAACTATTAAAAAACTTGAAATAAAGAACTCTGCTTTCATGTCTTACGAGTCATTGAAACAATAAAAAAGTATTTCCTTACATTCAAAATTGATTTTGCAACTATAGGACCTGGCAGCCTAACCTACTCTTTCTTGTATATTCCAGGAATTATACTTCTGTTTCTCCCTAGTAACATATCTTGATACGAACAGGCATCGTGTCTGTTTTATACCTGATATATTCAGGGCCAAATATCTAAAAAGATGAATTATTCCAAATAGTTCTAATTTGTTGGCTTGAGTCACAATGCTTACACGCTTCATTGACATAAATTCCTACCTAAAGCCTTTCCTACCTCTGACTCTCAGCCCCTCAGGAAACAGGCAAGAGCAAAGGAGTTGAGAATGATTGAAAGGCTTGTGTCTGAGTTAATATCACCTCCACATTGCATCACAACTATACTTCTTTATCCATAGGTGACTCTATCACTTAATAAGATTTCACTTTCAAGGCTGGGTGCAGTGGCTCATGACTGTGATCTCAGCACTCTGGGAAACTGAGGTGGGTGGATTGCTTGAGTTCAGGAGTTTGAGACCAGCCTGAGCAAGAGGGAGACTCCATCTCTACTAAAGATGAAAAACTGAGGCAAGAGGATCACTGAGCCCAAGAATTTGAGGTTGCTGGGAGCTATGATGCCATGGCACTCTACCAAGGAGAATAAAGTGAGACACTGCCTCAAAAAACAAAACAAAACAAAACAAAACTTTATTTTCAAAGAATCAAACTCAAGAAAAAGTTGGGCTATAAATTTTCTTAATAAAATATTAGTAAAGATGATGGATTGAATGCACATCTAATTTCCTTTACTCCTAAGGCTCCACCAAAACTATAAGGGAATTTTTTTTTTTTTTTGAGACAGAGCCTCAAGCTGTCACCTGGGTAGAGTGCCATGGCATCACAGCTCACAGCAACCTCCAATTCCTGGGCTCAAGCGAGTCTCCTGCCTCGGCCTCCCAAGTAGCTGGGACTGTAGGCGCCCGCCACAATGCCTAGCCATTTTTTGGTTGCAGCCGTCATTGTTGTTTGGCGGGCCTGGGC
>CAUYON010114424.1:0-18627 GCA_963573935.1 Arctocebus calabarensis | reverse complement strand
TCAAGTTTGATATGAGGACAATTAATGACAATTATTGACACGGTGGGGGTGAAGGAAGGTGAGAGCAGAGAGAGGAAGAATGAGGGAGGAGTGGGGAAAGGAAGAGCAGAGAGAGGGAAAGAGTGAGGGGGCTGGGGTCTTGGGGTCTTGGTGTGTGCCACACCTTTTGGGGGCAAAACACGATTATAAGAGGGACTTTTCCCAACAAATGCAACCAGTGTAACATGGTTTCTTGTACCCTCAATGAATCCCCAACAACAACAACAAAAAAAAACACAAAATTAGAAGTGAGCTGATCTGGGTAGATTAAATTTCACATTGAATACACAATTGATTTGAGATAAATTCCAGGTCTAGCTAGAACTCTCCTTGGTCAGGAATGAATAAAAAGAAGTAAAAATAAAACTAATATGGGACTAACTAACTAACTTTTTTTTAAATAGTTCATTTGGTATACTAAACCCCACTGTTTGATTTTAATGCACTTAATAGTCCTTGGTTTATGAAGACATTTATGTGTTGATAAAGGTTATTTAGCATCTTTATGGAAAGACTTAGCTGATCTGTATTAGGCAAAAACAGGAAAGAAGGTGCTTAAAGTGTCAGTGAGAAGTCTGTGTTTTAGGGTTGTATAATGCAGAAACACTTCAATACAATCTTAAGCACTGTTGTGACAGGCTAAATATATATAAAGACTTATAAAAACTATAATTTTATCGAAACATTTTGTGCAACTAATGCTAAAATATTTTAAGTTAAATTTTCTTTTTTTTAAAGCACAATATGTTTTAAAGGGAGTCTGTGTTGACAACCTATCATTATGTGATATTTTCTACATCTTACTATATTTACAAATTTATTTATCAAGGATTATTCATCTTGTTAATGGCCTATTATTGATTTTCACTTTTTTGTTGGTCTTTATATCCTTTTAATAATGTGCTAAAGGAAACCGTATATCTATTTTGGAACTCTTCGAATAGTCTAAAATAGACTAAAAATGGAATATTTTACAGTAAGTTACAAACGAAGGTCATTCCCCCAGGATACATACCTTGGTTTATCATGATTTTTAAAAAAACTAACTTAGTTTAAAATATTTGGAGTAAAATTTTATTTACATTACAAATAAGATACAAAAAATAGTTGAATCAGGATACAGAAATCTGCTGTTTGGATTAGCTATCCCTGTTTTATTTTTTCAGATGTGCTTAATTTTATGGTGGAACTGAAGATTTTGTTTGTGTAATGCCTGAGTAAAACAATAAAGTATATTTTCTAGTCTTCCAAAAACCTTTTCTGATCAGTATGTGAGTTTTGATGAGTTTTGTAAGGTTTTTATTTTACAAACTATGAATCAGTAAATTTTTAAGCAAACGTACAGTTGTTGAAAAATAATGTATATAAAATGCATATAATAAATATTAAATTGTGTACCTGAAAAAAAAAAAGTAGAGTTTACAAGATCGTGGCATAGTCTGGATCATTCTGGGTCATTCCTCTAATACATGGTTCACCCCTCCAATATATATATTCAAGTCTTCAATTTTCAGAAAGTGTTTTTGAAGTACATACTATATAGTTCCATTATTATTGCAATTCATTGTTTTGATTTTCTTTTTTAAGCACTTTAATTATACATGCGTTTTCCATTCTGAGCTCATATGTCTTATACATACGAAAACTAATTCTACCCGATCAACATAAACATCTTTATAAAGGGGACTTTTCCCACTATGTGTAAATGCACAGATTTAGTACTCATCCAAATCATCACTTTGCTAGTGATTATTTGTGTGTTAATTACTGCCTTGGTCATTCTGAGAAGAACTGAATTCTTATTCAAGAAATGCCTTAGTTTAGAATTGACCATAGAACAGGAGACTCTTGTTCACACATGAAATTTCTTTTTCAGGTTTCTAAGATTGTGGATACTATTTATAAGCAATTGTGTAAAAATACTTCTCACCATATGAAGCAGGCTATGTTGCGGGTCATTACCTTATTGACCCGCACTTCACCCAAGAAAGTCATCTTTCAACTTATGGACTACCCAGTCCCAGCAGACATGTAAGGCTCCCCTACACTCTCCTCTTTCCACAAGGGTTTGTTTACAGGTTCCACAGGCAGATAGATCTGTGCTGTAGTCTTGATTTATCATGGTCAGATCTGTTTGGGTTTTTCCCCCCTTTAAAAGAAAATCTATGTTTACATCATGCAGGGTGATTGTGAGGCTTAAATAAGATGATATAAAGTCTGAAATTAAGTTCCAGAAGTTGCTACCATGTGCTTATGTTGGCAGCACTGTATAAACAACTCAGTAAGATTTCATAACCTTGGTATATCAGTGTCTCACAGCTGTGTTCATATCAATTTGTGACAGAGTCTTGCTGAGTGCCATTCATTACTGTTGTGTATTTTTGTATGCCATCATAGAATGTCAGTGCTTGAATTAGAGCAACAAACGAACATGCATAAATTTCTTACTAATCTTGGCAAGAATGGAATTAAAATCAGGGACATGTTAGTCCAAGTTTATGGAAATAATGTCATGAAGAAAATGGCAGTGTACAACATGGATTAAACATTTTTTCTGAGAGCACAGAAAGCATCACTAATGAAAAGAGGTCAGGACAGCCAAAAATGAGAAGAATTGATGAAAACATTGCAAGAATTTGTCTAATTCTGGGTCAAAATCATCAGCTGACTATGAGAAGCATAGCAGACCAAGTAAACATTAATAAGAGAAACAGGAACATCTTAACTGACAATCTTGGCCAACAACTCACGCCTTTTGCATCACAACAATGCACCAGTTCACATGGCTCTGCCTATAAGGGAGTTTTTAGCCAATAAACAAATAACTGCATTGAAATAACCTTCCTATTTAGGTGATCTAGCCCCTAGGGGCTTTTTTTTTTTAACCTGAAGATAAAAGAAATATTGAAAGAAAAACATTTTGATGACATTTAGAACATCAGGAGTAATAAAATGACGGCTTTCATGGCCATTTCAGAAAAATTCTAAAATTGCTTTGAAGTGTGAACTAGGCACTGGCATTGATGCACAGCTTCCCAAGGGGAGTACTTTGAAGGTGACTGAAGTCCTCTTCAGCAATGAGGTAAGTGGCATTTTTTCTAGGATGAGTTTGTGATCTTAATTGTCAGACCTCGGCTATGTTATTTATATCCTCATAGAAACCTGATACAGTAAGCCCACAAGAAATGATCAATGTCTCTGTCATTTATCTAAGGCTTTAAATTATGCTGTGCTGCATATCCCTTAAGAACAAACCTCTCCCCAAAGAGGGGCTAGATTTTTATTCCTGTTTCAGAATTCAGTAATTTTTCTTGAAGAAATAAATTCATATAAGTTATTTTTTCTTATTTATGAAAGACAGAAATAAGATATTTCTACCCACCCATAAAATAACTAGCCTTAAAAATTCCCAGATGTAATTGGAAGTCACCTGAGCCTATGGGACAGTATGAATCTAGCAAGAGCATTAGAAGAGTGTAGAAAATGACATCACTCCATTTATATGGTTTGTACACTGGAAGGGAATGTATTGCTTCCCCACTATTAACAGTGTAAAACACAGCAAGTTCCAACACTGATGGAAAGTCCTCAGGCTTTAAAAACAAATGAATATGATTTCCTATCAACCTTTACCTTTATATTCTATGTGACATCATGCAAGTTTTATAAAATTCCCTGATGCTCAACTTTCTTGATGAACTAAGGAAAGTTCTTTCTCTATATAAGTTGTCATGTAACTGAACTCTCATTAGCTACTTGTTTAAAAAGCCAGACTCAAAAGAGTGGTGGAAGGAAAAGAGGATTTTTTGAAGTGTTGTCACCCTGAGGAGATGGTGGGCTATTGTCTCAAAGACCATCTCAAATTTCTCAGGCTGCTAAAGGGTTTTAAAGGGATGAGTCAGCGGCTTTTGCACTAATGGTCATCTTGACTACTGAACCATCTGGGAGTCTGGCTGGTGTCAGCTACATCACAGCAGAATTGGAGGTTAACTGCTCAGTATTTTCCTCGATGAGGGCAGAGTCCTGCAATATTGGTTCTTTACTTAGTTGCTTAAGGACAGTTACTGAAATCCTTAAACAAGCACACAATTATGAAAGCTATAACCCAATTATAGTCTAAGATGAAGGGGAAAGAGAAGCAGGAGGGGAGGGGAGATGGGAGGATGGGTGGAGGGAGAGTAATTGGTGGGACCACACCTACGGTGCATTTTACAAGGGTACATGTTACTAAGGGTAGAATATAAAAGTCTTAACCCAATAACTAAGAAAATGCAGTGAAGGCTATGTTAACCAGTTTGATGAAATATTTCAAATTGTATATAAAACCAGCACAATGTACCCCACAATTGCATTAATGTACACACCAATGATTTAATTTAAAAAAAAAAAAAGAGTTATCAGTTAGCTTTAACATGTAGTAACTGTTAACTGGTACATGGGTTATACAGACTAATCAGTTATTAGTCTGTGAAATGGCATTGAAGTCGACAAAACTCTAAATAAATACTGTAAGTTTCTTTTTCCGACTGAAAGATTATATTTATTTAGGAGGCTTTAACTCACTAAGTATTTTATTATTCACAAAATTCCTTCAAAGACTGATATAAGGCTCCATGTTTTCTCATTCTGGAACTAAGTCCCCCCTGTGTGTAAGGATGACTGGCCCTCAACCATCTTGTTGAGGAGAGGGTGCATATCCACGTGGGTAGAAGATGAAAATTGCCAGTGAACCCGGTGAAAACAATATGTGCCAAGAAGGTACAGAAAGTAGACATCATTAGAATTATGTGAACTTAATTTAAAACATCACCAGCAGGTCTAAGGGTGGCCGAGGATTGGAGGGGGAAAAGGTCCAGATTTGGAATTAAAATAAACCCAAGAAGATTTGATCATCTAGAAGGTATGAACAAGATTTAAGACAATGTGTCAGGACACATGAGATTTGAAGTTCTTCTGGTTCTCAGAGTGAGTCCTCCAGGCAGGAGGAGTCAGGTAATGGGTCCTACAGAGCTGAGTATGTCCACACTGCAAGGAATCAGGCCCCCATATGAGGAACCCAAGTGCAGAGGGGCTAAGCACTATGCTTCAGAGGCCAGCATGCATTGACAAAGTATCAGAAATACATCAGCACAGAGATGTTCAGCAGTTCTTAAGATGAGGAATGGTAACAGTAATCCTAAAGAGTGCTTGGGGGCTGGAGATCAAGAAGCCAGGATTCTAGTCTAACCTGTTTCACTAATTAAATCTGTGATCTTTGGTAAAATGATTCACTTCTCTGAGCTTGTTTTTCATTAATATTTCATTTATTTAGTTTTTACAATATTTAGGGCTTGAACTTTTTATTTATATGTTGATCTATATATTAATTTGCATGCCCATGTCAGTTTTTAAATATTCTTTCTGCACAAACCAGGTAACGAGATGAGAGGATCAAAGAGAGTACGGGATACAGAAAACTGCTCAGTTCTTGAAATTGAGCTGAATAGATATTTAAATAGTAGCAGACTATATTTTCCATAAAATTGTATTTAAATTCTTCCTTTGTTTCTGGGGATGAGAGACTTACCATATCATTTGGAAATGAGAATCTGTTTATTTTGGGCTTGTCCTCAGTGTCTTTGCCATGCAAAGATGTAAAACTAAGGCTCTTTTTCTGATTCACATCACTGTGTCAAGTAGGAAACGACAAACTTAATGACTCTGGCTTTTGTGGGTGGGACTGTGTTTGCAGCATTCTCATAATGATGTGGCAGGCGGCAGGTTCCGAAGCAAAAGTGGCCCCTCACGTGCTGAAAACAATCTTGTTGATACTGAAAGGAAAGCCTGGGGAAATGCAAGAGGTGGTGACGGAAAGAAGACGCTCCTCTCTTGATGCTACCAACATGATGCCTGTGGCGGTAAATAGCATGATGCGCGCTTCTTCTTTTTGGTATTATTTTCTTGCTCGTGAAAATCCCTAACCACAGACTCAGACATACTTTCTTACCATAGTCTTCCTCTCATGCGTATATGCATGCCACACGTTTAATTGAGTGCCTACTGTGTGCTGCGCTGTAATCATAAAGCCTATACTTTGATAAGAGACACACACAATGAATGGATAAATGTGTGGTATGTCAAACAGTATGAAGATTAAAAGATATGCAAAGTGATGGGAGAAGGAAAATGGAGGGCAATGTTTAGGTAAGTTGGTCAGGACAGGTCTCTCTACTAAGGTGACAGAAAATCAGAGGTTTGACTCAGGGGATGGTGTGATCCTTGCATATACCTGGAATAGTTTTAAACAGAGAGAAGGAGAAAAGCCTTCTACTGATGGGATTACCTAGTATGTAAGTGAACCCAAGGAGGCCAGAGAAGCTGAGTGACTGAGGGTGAAAGCAGAGGACCCGGGATGAGAGAGGGAGCCACCAGCTAGGTTACGTAGACTTCTGTAGGCGTGCAAAGTCTTGATCTCATTTGTGTTCATCATTATATATCTCCCGAGGACCAAAATCACCACTCCTGGGAGTAAATTCAGGACTCAGTGATTTAGTAGAAAAAAAGGTGGCATTGCTTTACGATCTTGGCATATGTATTTCTGCAGAGCCAATTACCATCTCTAAAGGCACAACCCTAAACACCCATAATCTTGAATATTGACATCCCCAAGGATCAAAATCCCTAAAGTATTTCTAACATCTGATTGAATTCCCCAAACTATAATGATGAATTTGGAATTAGGTGAGATCAAGGCTTCTCTCGAATAAAAGTGAATTTCAAGTTGTTACCAATAAAATTTGTTCTTTTCCTTCAACCCAATGCATTTGGCAGAAAATTCAGATAAGTGGATTAGCCGGGTAATATGACAATGATGAAAATGTTAGTTTAAAACTGTGCCATTTGTTTGCATAGGCTGATGAAATTTCAGGCACTTTTAATAAATTAAAATCACCTCTGATGAAAGAAGCCAGCAAAAATGTGAATACCAATATTGCTTATTTTATTATTATTTGTATTTTATTTTGTAAAACAAGCTTATGAAGTGTTCTGTAGTGTTTTTATGTTTTTCAAATATATCACCTTATACAAATACAAATAAATGCCTTTTAAAGAATTTAAAAATTATTTTTTCCAGAATTATATTTTCAGGATTTTCATCTTTCAGGACTTTAATATTTGGGATTATCATATTGAGGTTGTCTTTTAGGATTATGACCCAAACCTCTATTTCCGGTATAACTGATTTTGCAACAGTCAGTATACCAAAAAATCCTTTAGTGGCCTGGCTTGCCTCCCTTTAAATACCTCACTTCCCGGTATTAAATAAGCACGGGAGGGCCTGGGTTATTAGTAGGACTACTCTTCATGGCCACAGAGGAAGGGACCTTAGGATCTATGCCCTCTTGGGAACCAGCTTGCTTCCCACTGGCTTGGCAGCTGGGGATTATTTTTTTTTTAACAGTGCTTTGGAAGCCCTTTGCCATAGAATGTTCGGCACAGTTCCTGGTTCACAACTGACTTGAGGGCTGTTACTGTGACTACACATGCCTGCTTCAGGCTCTCTTCAAGGTATATGGGGGAGGACTTGCAGAGTCACTCCCTTTCTTCCCAGACTAATGTTGACTGGGTTCAGAGGAAGATGTTTACATTTTCACCTCCTTTATTTTTCCCTGATAGGCATCACAGGCCCTGTGCACATTGCTACCTGTTGCTTCCTACAAGAAAGCAGTGGCCCAGTTTTTCCCCCAACTCCTGATGGCTCTCATGTTCCAACTCTTCTACAGCAGTGATCCAAGACTGATATACCTGGACAGGCCTTTGTGAGATCCCACTGATTATTTCACATTAAATAAGAGATACGCATCCCGCTATAAATATGTCTACCCCCTTGAGTTCATGAGGGACTCCTTATAACCTTCCTTGTAGTGCATTTGCTTATTAGAGTTTTCTCTCCTCTAAAGAGTAGAATGCCTTCAGAAAAGTAAGCCTGAGTAGCTAGAAATTAGCTAACACGTTCCCTGTGTGTAGCCCATCCAGAACTAAAGCCACAGAACACTGTTCTGGCCACATTCCCCGTCATATCAGTGAGAGGCCACTGTGTAAAATGAAAGCAGAGAAGGATGTTGGTTCCAAAGCCAGGTGTATCGCAGCTCTGCCATTTATTACTCTCTGACAGTAACCTCTCAGGGTTATCATACCTGTAAGATAAAATGGTATACACAAATGTGCTCGGTGAACTGTAAAGTGGTTTTGTGGTTGGGATGTGATGTGTGGATTTATGACAACGTGCAGTCACCTGTTCACCTAGGGAGAAGTTTGGCAATTGCCCTTTTTCCAATAAAGAGTTGGTTTCACTGCATTTCAGGGAAATCTTGACCCAATTGCCTTCTATTTGCCTTTCTCTGGTGTGGACTTTAGACCAGACAGAGCTCTAAAGCACAATTAGTCCCATTAAGGTATATAATTCACTCCTTGTTCTCCAACCAGATACACACCAAATCAGTCCAAGTAGTTGAGAATTATCCTGTTTAAGTCATCCATGGAAGAAAATAGACAAGAGTCATCGCATGAGTGAATATCTAACTAACTAATAACCTGTCCATGATAGGTTATTAGTCAGATATTCACACAGAACAGGTTATTAGTTACGTGGATAGGTTATCAATCAGATTCACGTAATAGCTAACTAATAACCTGTTCTGTGATTAACCTTAGATTTTATGTGCTGCATTTTCAATCTAACACCCCAACCCATGAACTGTTAAGCAGGGAGGATAAAGGACATTTAGCAATCTCCTTCCTTTGAGCTATACCCTTTATCAGAACCTATATTCTGCCCAAGATGGAATAAAAAGGTAAATCATGTTTACTTAGTTTTGGAAAGGACACTGTCAGGTAGTAATTCTGCTCTTTTGGTGGGGTCTTAGGTATGCCCGGGATGCCCTGAGAGTTCTGCTGAATTGTTCTGGACTGCAAAAGGTGGATATTGCTCTAAAGAAAAAGAATTGTTGGAGCCACTTTTCCCAAGCCCTGTATTACCATCATGGGGTCTACCTCATTGCCAAGTAAGAGCAGAGGGCTCTGTGTAAGATTCTCTGTCTCTGTACCACCTTCTCCAACTTCCTTGAAGCAAGTCATGTGGAAGCACAATAGGCATCTCCAATTTCTAAATCTCTCTTAATGATCTGAATTGCCACTTGATTTCTACTGCTTGGATTATTTTAAGGGGTTTTTATTTTGGAATATTTTTCCCTGTCCTTGCCCTCTTAACTGGTGATAAAAATACCTAATATTTTCCCTCTAAAAGGTAGGTTTCCTTTATTTTTTTCTTTTTCAAATTTAAACCTATAGAATCCTTTGATAATGAGGATGGATTCTATCAGTGTGGACACAGGGATTTTTACTTATTCAATGTATTACAGCTCATTACAGTTATTCTTTGAGGTGTGCAAAAGGCCCAATTTGGCAAAGGGAAGTCCCTTCAAGTTGGCTTCTGTGTTTGTTTGTTTGTTTGTTTGTTTGTTTTTGTCTTTGCTAGCTTTCTTGCTTTTTGTTTGTGACAGTCTTACTCTGTCACTCAGGCCAGAGTAGTGTGGCATTATCATAGCTTACCTCAACCTCAAATTCCTAAGGTGATCCTCCCACCTTGGCCTTCCAAAGTGCCAAGATTGCAAGCATAATTGCCTGGCCCTTTCTTAGTTTTTATACTGATAGCCTAAGCTCAACTAGAATCAGCCATTTTTCCAAGAGCTTTAGTTAAAAGAAAGTAGTATTTAGAAGCCAAGACCTGAGTACTAGATGTGCTTTTTGCTGCTGGAGTGTCATTGCTTCTAGGCCATTTCAGTGGTCAGAGACGACCTGTTTTTTTTGTTGTTGTTTTTGGGTTTTTGTTTGCAGTTTTTGGCTGGGGTTGGGTTTGAATTCACCACCTCCAGTATATGGGGCCGGCACCCTACTCCTTTGAGCCACAGGCACTGCCCGAGGACCTGTATTTTCATTTATTTTATTTTTTATTCCAAATTAATATGAGGGTACAAATTTTTAGTTTACACTGTTCTCACTTCAAGGTAAAGTTCAAGTCTGAATACTATTCAGCTATAAGAAACGATGGAGACTTTACCTCTTTTATGTTTACCTGGATGGAGCCGAAATGCATTCTTCTTAGTAAAGTATCTCAAGAATGGGGGGGGGGAGTCCAATGTAATCAATACTAATATGAAACTAATACATAAAAAATTACATGTCTAGCAAGGGAGAGGGGATGGGGAAGGGCTATTGGAGGGGTCTTACCTAAAGTGCACAATGTGAGGGTGTTCAGCACGTTCCTTGTGAAGGGCTCAAAGATAAGTTTCTCTTTCAGAAAACTGAAGGTGAATCCATTTTTCCCTCTGATGTTAGCTGATTCCTTCTCTGCAAACATCTCTTTTAGACATGCTCCCACTTTAGAACTTGCTCCTACTTTAAAGACATTGACCTGATGAAAACCTGGGCTCAATGAGTCAAATAGATTTGGGAAAGTGTAATGGAAGAGAACTTTTATTCTTTTTTTCTACTGGCAGAGGATACTTCTAATTAGTTCTTCACTGAATATCAACCTTCTCTTTATAGGGATTAGGTTTCCTGATAAAGATTCAAGATTCAGAGTCTTAACAATTTGATAGACTGCTCAAAGTTGTGAGTAAATCAGAGAGAGAATAGAATTTATATGGTCTATGGGCCCTTGATGCTTTTAAAACAGCATCTTATTTGCACGCACATTTCAGGAACACATCTTAATGTGTAAAAGTGTAGTACAGCTGACCTGACAAGTGGTCACTAGCTAAGTATTGCTCTATCTGAGGCTATCTAAGAAGTGCCTTTGATCTTCTTACTCAAGAGTGGTCCACAGATTAGCAGCAATAGACTTACCTAGGATTTAAAAATTCAGAATCTCATGGCCCTCCCTAGACCTAAAGAATTAGAATTAGCATTTTAGCAAGATCCTCAGATGATCAATATGCACAGTAAAATTCGAGAAGCACTGATTCCAGGCTGAAGTCTTGATAATGGAAACTTTGTTACACCATCTTTCCCCATTCTGCCTTTACTGATCTGACACCATGTCTGGACAACTGTGAGCCTGCCCACTGTTCATGTGTGTTATAGAGAATGGCTTGGTGAATCAAAGCTCACAGCCTCTTCTCCTTAGGTACCTGGGGTAGTTTACTCTCAAATTCTCTTCCGTGTTACATCATTCAAAGAAAGGGCTTCATCCAAAACCACAAAAGTGACCTGCATGTTTTAAGCACTAGACTTTTATTTCCTCTCCCTTGGTCAAGGACTGATGAGAGATTGCATTAATATAGAAGCTTCTGTTCTGCAGCAAAGGATGCGAAAGACAGAAATGAGGAGTGACATTAGCAAAGAAATTTTGACAGGAATCTGGGGATATGTATAATTCCCCAGAATCTGTGTAGAATTCACAGTGGGGCTGCACTTTATGTGGGGAATAGAGACTACCTTTCTTTTTGTCCAGGAGTTACAACATACTAGAATAATGATCCTTTCTTTACCTTTAGCATTTGCTGATACAGAATGTATTTTCCTCTTCTTTGCTAATTCGGGACCTTATATTCCTTTACAGAACTCTCAGTGAAAATAACTTCCCACAGTTTCCAGAGACCTTGCATTATCTCTACAAGATCTCAGTGGAAGGTCCTAGACGGTCAGAGGACAGTATCATCACAGTAATATTCCTCACTGAAGTGAGTGTTATGAAGAGACCATGAACAATTGCCTTCTCAGTCCCTTTCCTTATTGAGACTTAAATCAAGATTCCAGCTTCTCATCTTCCTCTCTGAATATTGCTTCTTACCAAGACTAAAGATAACAAAAGATAGGTGATGCAGAGGTGGAGAGAGAGGTGGATTTAGATCTGGGTAATAATATGGGTGTCCCTGTAGCTTGCAACAGGAGCTGGCTTTTATATTTTTATAAAGGTGTGGATTTTGCACAAACACTTATCAATTTTATAGTGCCAGTTCATATATTTCTGAAGGTTGTTAAGGCATATCGAGGAATAATTGAGTTTAATAGAGATGGTAGGTAACATCTGGAATCTAGATGATGCTTTGGACCATCTGGGGAAAAAAAGAAATTGGCTGCATAACTGGGTAAAATGAACATGTTACTTCTCATAAGAGTATTCTTCCATATATTGTAATGTCATACTGGAGTCAAACAAATAGAGGAATTCCTTTATTTCACAAAAAGTAAAGGTTCTAAAAGTTGAAATTATTGAATTTAAATTTAATTTTTCAATGAAAGTATATTTTATAGGCAAGTATCACCTAAGGTATGATGCCCGATATTTTCAAAAATTTGAGATGATTTCACATGTCATAACAAAATAGTTAAACTATAACAAAAGGAAAGACATACCTATCTACTTCTAAAGCTTTCTGAAGTATTCCTAAATCATTCTAACTGAACATTGCAATAAAAAATTATCAGTGTTTTTCAAATGCACTTAATCCATTTGGATCTCTTGTTAGTTTTACTATGACTATTTTTATTCTATAGGCATTTAAGCATGTATAAACATTAAATAGGTCTAAACACAACATAAATAAGACCTTCCATAATTATATAAACTACATTTCTATGAGCCTGGCATCTTAGTTGTCCAGTACACTGTGAAACCACTTGGCCTTAATTTGTTCTGAACATATAATCTATGTATTTTACCATTTTGCTCTCCACTATACCTGCATTTATTAGTACAGTGCCTGATTCATACTAGACATCAAATTTTAGGGTATATAAATATATACCATCAGGAAACTCGCCCACCGGTCTACAATCTAACAGAGTAATTTAAATTGAGACATTCAGTTTCTATCCATAAAGGGAAATTAAATATATATTATTTATTCAAATTTTTAAAAGCTAAGCATCTATTTCCTATCCTGATTGCTGTTTCTTCCTAGCTTGCTATGAATGAAGACATGAATGTAAGGACTTATATAAGTGTATGGAGTTTTAGTGAGATTTATGTCCTAGTTTTACTAAAACTATCTTGACTTTTACAGCAGAAATCTTGCAATTTGGCCTGTATTCTGCTTATGTACTTAATTGTTTTCTTTCAGCTTCTGAATAACTTTTTTAAGGATCCATTCCCAGAAGAGTTTTTGGTCCTCTTCAGAAACTGGATCAATGATTTAAATCCTGCAGTTAGCAAGCTGAGCCTTCAGAAAATTGCCAACATGGCACCAGTTATCAATGAGGTATGTGTGCGTGTGATTTGTGTCCTCCAAAGTCATAATATGTGACTTTGATATTCCTCATATCTTTACTGATAAAACATTGATATTTTTCACTTTCCATATAGCTAAATAATATCAAAGCCTGGTGCTTTATCAATAAGAAAACTGAGTTGAATGGAAAGGATATGTTAAGGCAATTTAGTGGCTTAATCACTTTTTTTTTTTTTTTTTGCAGAAAATTATTCATTGCACTCAGACTTTGCCATCATTGCTCTACAGGAACACTCTCTTACTGTCTAAACCATACACATTGGTTAACATCCCTCCAACATCTCACATGCACACATTATTCCTATCTCAGAGCACTCAGCATTTTCTTCCACTCATGACACTTTCCTCCTTAACACATACATATTCATATTTTCTTCCTTTTTCAATGATCAGCTCAAGTCAAACTGCACCGAATATTTTGATCTCCAGGAGCTTTATTTCTCTCAGAGCCATAAAATAGATGACCGCTTACTTGTTATTTTATATATAAAATATATAATATACACTTATTTTATATCAGTGGTCCTTAAGGTGCAGTTCTTTTTAGAATGACATAGCCATGGTCTATTTGCTTTAGACCATGTAAAGCAACAGGCTTATTATAATAACACTATGCGTTCCTTTAGTAAGCGACAAGTTATTTCTTGCTTTGCCCAGAGCTCTTTTCAATGTTATCAACAACTGAAAGGGAGATTTTGTGTCAAGCCTACCTCGAATGGAAGGAAAGCAGCAGAGAGTGATCTGGGTTGAAATTTGACATACTTTTAGCAAAAACTCAAATTTTCAGCCAAACATAGGTGGTTTCTGGTACTCACATAGTCCTTAACTCTGTTTTTTCCTCCATAAAGCTATTATTTGGGCAAATATTTATTCATTTCTTCTACTCCATTTTTTGTGCCTTTCTCTTCTTCAGTGTCTCCTTTTCATGTTTTTTCTTGCCTTCCATCCTATTTGGCTCTGCTCTGCAGTTGACTCCCATAAACTGTCTCAGCTACTTAGCAACTCTCCTGTCCAAACAGGTCATAACGACCAACTCTCTGGAAATCAGACCAACTTCCCTGGTGTAAATATTCCCAGCATGGCTAATTTCAAGCTATCAAAGGGATGTCATAAACAAAGTAGCACAATGGCCCATTACTTAACATTCCCACCACTTAAACACATGACACATAAATAACCTCAAGAGCATAGATTCTAGTAAAATGTAACAAAAGAATTAGAAAATAATAATTTTTGAGCATTTTTTGTCATTGTTTTTATTTAACTCTAAACTCATATAGTTTTATTTTCAACAATGACTTGTTTTAACAATCAGCTTTCAAAATTTTTGACAATTTGACAATGGCCTTTTGTGAAGTAGTTCGAGCACACCACAGTGTGCAGCCCAACTCAGCAGCATGCATGCCAAATGCCAGCACAAGTCTGTTTCTAGTTCCAAAATCTCACAGTTTTCCTCTTTTTATTTATAGATAGAAAATGTGAACAGCTTATTAATATCCATCCTGGATGCCTTCCTTTCCAAAGACAAGACGGTTGTAATTCGGGCTATGTTCACTCTCCGAAGACTTCTAACCAGACTGGACAAGTCAGACTACTCTTCTTTGTGCGCCAGAATTGCTTCCAGTTACCTCCCTCTGATAGATCATGTGAGTTGCACAGTCAGATGTGTGAGGTCGTTAGGTTTTGTAGTTCAGCTGAAGCTCCACTTGAGGCAATGGTATTATATCCCAAAATAAATCAACAGAAAATAGCCATTATGTAAGGAGCCACTATTTCCTTTCCAGAGATAATAATATTAGCTAAATACCATGCTTTTTCTTTTTATAAGCTGCACTCTGAGAACCTGGAAAAGTTTTCCCATTAAAAAAGAGAATCAAAGGACAGCCTCTATCCTTGAGATGAAAGAGGAATTATAACTCAGTGACTAAAGATTGATTAACCCTGGATCTGGACTGTCTGGGTTCAAATCCCTGTTCTGCCCCTTATTAGCTGTGAAATCTTGGAACAAAGGATTTCATCAATCTCTTGGTGCATTATTTTCCCCATCAGTAAAACAGAGACAGTAGTTAGTTTATCATGAGGATTGAGTTGGTATGTACTATACCCAAATAAATGCTTGTTATCATCACATAAAATTTTAATTAAAAAGTATTTCATCAGAAAATTATGCATTTTGAAAATTCTCAGTTATGTTCCAGAAAAGTTGAATTTTAATAAATAAGAACACTTTGGTATACCATGGGGAATCCATGTATTTTTTTTAAAGACTTACATGATAAGGTATTTGTGAACCAGAGATATATCTCATAGTAAATTATCTTGCCAAAAGTTATATTTTAATTATTCATATTTCAATGAATATTAAATTATATTCATATAGAATGAATATTATTAAATTATTATTTAATATATTATTAAATATTAGAAAGGAGGAACAAATTGTTATAGAAAGAAGAACTTTAATGGCAAGAATGATTTTTATAAAGACATAATGATGATAATAGTAATAATAATAGTGGCTTAATTTATTGAGCACTTACAAAGTGCACTTTTCTAAGATATTTGCATGAGCTAATATATATTTATTAGAAAATATATTTATTCCAAAGAAAACAAATATAAATCTCCAAACAACTCTATTACTATTATCCAGATTAAATATAAGAAAATTGAGGCAAAGAAAAGTCAATATTGGGCCAACATCATATAACCAATAAAGTAGTTAGAATGCTCATATGAAAAATTATTTTCTAAATAATATCATAAACATTTACTTTAAACTGGAAGGTATGTTTTTTTTTAATTAATCTCTTCTTCTGACTTGTAATTTTTCTTTTCCAGAGGCTTATAATTCAATCATCTTTCTTTTTTTTTTTTTTTTTTTGTGGAGACAGACTCTCACTCTATCACCCTCAGTAGAGTGCTGTGGAGTCACAGCTCACAGCAACCTCCAGCTCTTGGGCTTAAGCAATTCTCTTGCCTCCACCTCCCAGTAGCTGGAGGTGGCTCGGCTAATTTTTGATGTAGTTCGGCTGGGGCCGGGTTTGAACCCGCAGCCCTTGGTATATGAGGTCGGCGCCCTACTCGCTAAGCCACAGGTGCTGCCCTCAGTCACCTTTCTATCTGGTGTAAGTAACCCTTATAAATGTGGTTCTATGCCAATAAGCAAAGAGGTCCTATTGTTACTCAGTGGCAACTCTGCAAAGTTCTCTAGCATTTGAATAAAGCATGGTTACATTACTGTAAATCTTTATTAAAAATCATCCTCAAGTTATAAAGATTATTCTAGTTTATACTTTCAGGATGTTATTATTAATTTTTATTAAATCATAACTTTGTACATTGATGCATTTATGGGGTTCAGGGTACTGCTTTGATATACAATGTGAAATGTTTACATTGAACTAAGTAACACATCTATCACAATTATACTCATTTCTTAATAGTTTTGAAATGTACCATTGCATCATGCACATTAGGTGAGGTCCCCCCAGATACCTTCCCTTCTCCCATAAGCCCCCTACCATCTCTCTCCTCTTCCCTTCTACTTTCTGGACCATAGTTATGTTTTGCCTTTTGTATGAGTGTGTAGGTCATTATATATTGATTTCATAGTAGTATTGAGTACATTGGATACTTTTTTTTCCATTCTTGAGATACTTTACTAAGAAGAATATGTTCCAGCTCCATCAAGGTAAACATAAAAGATGTGAAGTCATCATCTTTTTTATGGCTGCATAGTATTCAATGGTTTGCATATACCAAAATTAGTTAACCCATTCATGGGTCGATGGGCACTTGGCCTGTTTCCATGTCTTGGCTATTATGAATTGGGTTGCAATAAACATTCTGGTGCAAATGTCTTTGTTGTAAAATAAGTATTGATCACCTGGATATATACCTAGTAGAGGAATTGCAGGATCAAGCAGTAGGCTTACTTTTAGGTCCTTGAGTGTTTTCTAAACTTCTTTCCAAAAAGATCATATTAGCTTGCATTCCCACTAGCAGTGTAGCAGTGTTCCCTTCTCTCCACATCCATGCCAACATCTGTAGTTTGGGGACTTTGTGCTGTGAGCTAATCTTACTAGAGTTAGATGTTATCTCAAAGTGGTTTTGATTTGCATTTCTCTGATGATTAAGGATGATGAGTATTTTTCATGTGTTTGTAGGCCATATGCCTGTCTTCATCAGAGAAGTTTCTGTTCAAGTCTTTTGCCCACATAGAAATTGGGTTATTTATTCTTTTCTTATTGATTAGTTTAAATTATCTGTAGATTCTAGTTATTAGACCTTTGTCAGAAGCATAACCTGCAAAAATCTTCTCCCATTCTGAAGGTTGTCTGTTTGCTTTACTTACGATGCTCTTGGCTGTGCAAAAGCTGCTTAGTTTGATCAGATCCCAGTAATAGATTTTTGGTATTGCTTCAATTGCCCAAGGCGTTCTCCTCATAAAATATTCTCCCAGGACAGTTTCTTCAAATTTCTTTCCTACACTCTCTTCTAGGATTTTTGTAGTTTCATGTCTTAAGTTTAAATCTTTTTTTCCAGTGAGAGTCAATTTTGTTAATGGTGAAGGTGGGACTCTAGTTTCAGTCTTCTACAGGTCGCCAGCAAGTTCACCTAGCACCATTTGCTAAATAGGGAGTCTTTCCCCCACTGAATATTTTTGATAGGCTTGTCAAAGATCAAATGATGATAAACATCTGGCTTCATCTCTTGGTTCTCTATTTTGTTCCAAAAATCTACTACTCTTTTTTTGTGCCAGTACCATGCTGTTTTGATCACTATAGATTTATAGTATAGCCTGAAGTCTGGTAATGTGATACCTCCTGATTTGTTCTTATTTCAGAGTAATGTATTTGCTATTCGAGGTTTTTCTGATTCCATATAAAATGAAGTACTATTGAAGCAGTATCAGAAATACACTACTGGGACCTGATCAAACTAAAAAGCTTCTGAACAGCCAAGAACATAGTAAGTATAGCAAGCATACAGCCCTCAGAATGGGAGAAAATATTTGCCTCCAACAAAGGTTTAATAACCAGGATCCACAGAAACTCAAATGTATTAAAAGAAAAAAACAAGTGATCCCTTCTCAGGGTGGGCAAAAGACTTGAAGAGAAACTTCTCTGAAGACAAGTGCATGGCCTACAGACACATGAAAAAATGCTCACCATCCTTAATTGTCAGAGAAATGCAAATCAAAACTACTTTGAGATATCACCTAACTCCAGTAAGATTAGCCCACATAACAAAATCCCAAAACAGAGATGTTGGCGTGGATGTGGAGAAAAGGGAGCACTTCTACACTGCT
>CAUYON010114423.1:0-14500 GCA_963573935.1 Arctocebus calabarensis | reverse complement strand
CCCTGGATAGAGTGCTGTGGCATCACAGCTCACAGCAACCTCTAATTCCTGGGCTCAAGCGAGTCTCCTGCCTCTGCCTCCCAAGTAGCTGGGACTACAGGCGCCCGCCACAACGCCCGGCCATTTTTTGGTTGCAGCCATCATTGTTGTTTGGCAGGTCCGGGCTGGATTCGAACCCTCCAGCTCAGGTGTACATGGCTGCTGCCTTAGCCCGTTGAGCCACAGGCGCCAAGCCAGTAAACCACATTTTTGAAAAAAAAATTTTGAAAGATTTTTACCTCCAATCAAAAAATAAATTCATGTTTACCTTTTAAAAATTAAAGTAATAATCAGCTTGCCAGAGGACCTGATTTATATGTAACAAATAGCATTACTATACTGAGGTGATACACTTGTC
Organism: Arctocebus calabarensis; assembly: GCA_963573935.1. Taxonomy (NCBI): domain Eukaryota; kingdom Metazoa; phylum Chordata; class Mammalia; order Primates; family Lorisidae; genus Arctocebus; species Arctocebus calabarensis. The sequence goes on along the minus strand of CAUYON010114423.1, from coordinate 14,103 downwards.
AAAACCAATTTGTCGGTTTGAAAAGTATGAAAATTTTATAGACAAACTCTTCATATTTTTTTTAATATTAAATATTGTCTCCAAATATTATCTACCAGACATAAACATTTCCAGGGCTCTAAAAATCACAAACTAAGACTTAGTTATATAGTATAAATAAACCTTTCCTCTGAGAGGTAAAGAAATTCAACTAGACCACTTACTCATATTAAGCTGTCATTTAATGGTGGACTTATACATTGATCTTTTCCTAATGCTAGGTGTACAGTTGCATTTTATAAACTTTAGAGATCATATAAACCGTATTTGTCATAATGCAGCAGGAACTAAAGCTCCCTGATTGATCCGGCCTTCTTACTAACAGCAAAGGACAGTAACTGTCATTTACCCTCGTCCACTACAGAAGGCCTTCACATTGCCTGCCTACAATTATGTTTTCTCCTCCCTGACTCTTTAGTTTTGCTGTAAATGATCACCTAACATGCAAAAGATAGTTAAACTCCAGATTTCACTTCTTGACAAATATTTATGTGTTTATAAGCCCCTTTTCCACTGAATTTCTTTTTATTATGGAGTTATTCCAGGTAAATCCTCATAGATTGCAGTGACTCTATAAAGAAAATCGGTGAAGCAGAGAGTATTAAGATGAATGATTTGTTTAGTGGGTGGGAGAAATACAAGTTTGAAAATATATTATAGACAGGTATTCATCTTTGATAGGTGCTTGAAAATAGAATAATAAGAACTCATGTCATTCACCAATTCTATAGCTTAGAACACTATACTTTGTTTTTAAATATCTTAAAGTATTATATTTTTATATGTGGAAAAAAGTAAGCAATTATACTTTTTTCATATTACTGTACAAAAATAAATATATAAAAATATACTGAAAAATGGTATAGCAGATAAAGTAATAATACTAATGTTAGGATATGAATATCAGTAGAACAGAACATAATATAATATTCATGATAGCAAAAACTTGTATTTAATTATATGAGGTATAGCACAATAAATCTATTACATATTTTTACCCCTTAGATAATTATGTTCCTTGTTCCTGTTAGTTAACTAATACATAGTTTAAAAAGTATGTGCTATCTAAGGATATTATAGTTTTTACCAGTTTTATGATTAAACTAAATACATGGTTATTTGTAATGAAGAAAATATATCAAATTGATATGCTCTTTAGATATATTTGGATCATCAAATTTTCAAAAGATGGAAAAGAGTTGATTATCAAAATAAGAAATATTATAATGAATTTATAGGAAATAATTTTTTCTAAAACCAAAGACAAATATTTATCATTCAGAATTTTTTTTAAATTGCAACACTAATAAAAAATAAATTGTTTTATAGTGTAACTACTCAAATTATATGCGTATAGTATTACAAATAATTTAACCAACAATTACTATCTGCATTCACTATAAATCCTAATTCTGCATTAAAAAACTATCTGCAAGTAACTTTTGCTTCTATAGATACTAACCTAACGTGAGAGAGGTAAAGTTTTCTCTAAAGCCTAAAAAATACTAGATTGATTTGTTGAATAATAATAAGTAAAAATGATTTGAAAGTATGTATTTGAAAAGAAAATGTTAATTAACAGACAATAGAGATACGTATGTTTGCTGGAACCTTTATTCAAAATATTAAATAATATTACGGATACCTCTCTCCGCCGAGAAGCCCAACAAGTCTGTTTGATCTTCCATACCACAGCAGCCACCAGTAATAAGGATAAGAAACAACTAGAAAATAAAACACAGATGATTTTTGTTCAATCTGCTCATATTGGAAATATATAATAAAAGAATACATAAAAGACTTTAAAATATACAGAAGTAATCACTTTGTCTAGATAAAGAATTCAAGCAAAGAAAGGTGAATCTGCAATATTTAAATGTTCTCTCAAGTATAATCAAAGTGTACAGGTAGAAAAATATTCATATTCTTTATTATACATTATGGTTTATCTTTAAGGATTTTCCATTAGAAGGAATATAAATTTATAATTCATTGGTCTTATGAAACAACAGAAATGATAACCAAAATCTATTTATAATTGCTATTACAAGTCATTAAATAATGCCTATTTTATAAATTCAAATGTCACACATATATTCATTTTATTTTTATTAGCAACTATTGTAGATAGGAGTATATTCCACCCACTGATTCTTAACCAAAGGTGATTTTGCTTCCTCCCCCTAAAGAACATTTGGCAATGTCTGGGGACATTTTTGATTATCAATCACTACTGAGAAGGGGTACAACTTATATCTAGTGGGTAGAGCTAGGAATGCTCTAAGATATTCCACGAGGCTCGGGATTGTACCCAACAACAAGAAATCACGCGATGCACAATGTCAATGGCACTGGGGTTGAGAAACCCTGACACATGCTAATGTTTAAGAAATAATTCAGGTACAATTTTCATACATGTGGTCTAGGTTCTACAAGCAATAAATTAATATGTAATACAGGGCACTTTGTTAGTGGTAGCTTGAGCCTGACAAATCTCAAAATAACAGAGATTTGTGTGAATCTGATGATTCAATCCCAACTCTGCGTATGTTCGATTTTCCCTTCTTCTACATGATCTCATAGAGGATACTAAGAGAGGCCTCAGAATTGAACAGATCTGGGACAGTACACATTGACTGGTCACTGGCCAATACACAAAAACCTAGTTTTAAATTTTAATTAATAATTGTTGTATTTGCCACTTGATCCCACTCATAAGCAGTGGCAATTTTTGACACGTCTACTCTTTTCACGTTTTCAATATATATTTATTTTCTTTCCTCTTTCTCACTAGAAGCAGAAGACCTCAGAATATCCATTGATGATGACAGGGACAATGACAATTCTAGCGCTCCAATTGAGTGTTAAAAATGTTCCAGATTCTGTGCCAGATACTTCAAAATGATGATTGAATTTAATTTCATAGGAATGCTTCCAGGTGGGATACATTATTATTATATTATAAAAGAAGAATTCAGTTCTCAGTTTTTAAACTTAATTGACTACCGTAATACAAGGAGTTCGTGGTGGTACCAAAATTCAAATCCACCTACTCCCACTCAAAGTTTTCCTTCCCATATGCTGGAAGCTCTGAGCTTGCCTGCATTTTGTAGCAGTTCTGTTTTCATATTCGTTTTCTAATGTTTTGTCTAGAATCAAAGGAAATGAGAGAAAAAGGCAGTGATCCTAATCTCTCCAACCACTCAGGTCCCTTCTTCTCCTTCTTCTTTTTTTTTTTTAAACATAGTTACCCTTTTGTCTAATATTTTCAAGCACTTTCTCTCTACCTCTTCTTAAATTAAATTTTTCAAAGGTGCACCAGTCTCATATATCCTAAAAAGAAAAAACAATAATCCACCTTTATTGACCCTGTCGTTTCCACTAGTTTGCTGAACGAGTCAGTGCAGCTCCCTGCACCTCAATTTCCTCATAAACTGCCCCTCACTTAACTCCTTGTAGTCAGGTTTCTGCCCCCACACCAATAAAAATGTTAATAATTAATTTTTATATAATATTCAACATTTGAGAAGGCCCATTCCTCAGAATTTTTTCCAACTGAAAGTCATCGTTCCTTTCTTGACTAGAAGTGACATAAACTCTTCTTTTCTCTTGTAAGACTTTCATTTCTCCATTGACGATACCAAGCACTCATACTTTAAAACTCTTTAAAACTCTAAATATTCTTTATTTTCATTTTTTGTGTTTTCCTTCATCCTTCCTGATTCCATAGAGAGACAATGAATATAAGTTATATTCCAGATTTCTTTCCTCTTTTAAATTATGAACACTCCTTAAAACTCAGTTCACAAAAGTGTACTCTTATCTTGCTCTCAAAGATAATGGTTATTCATTCTCATAGTTTCATCTATGACCTCCATTGGAATGATTTCCAAATCTGTATCTTTAGACCTGCTAAAATGAGAACATTTTATCATTAAGTGGGATCTAAAAGATTATTTCAAACTTCCTCCCTGGAAAGAAATTCTCAGTGTATCTCTGACAATGGTCCAGCAACTAATTAAATACTCATCATAGCTGGAAAGACGCTGACTCACACGTTAGTGCATTGTATTTCTAGATAGTTCAGACTACGAAAATATCCTTTTATTAATCAGTTCTGATTGTGTCTTCTGGGTGAAACTGTGCATCAGTCTTCTGGGTGCTAAAATTTCTTTATATATTTGAAAAGTCTACATGATTTTCTTTAGTCTACTGTCTCTCTACCAGTAATGTTTTTGCCCTCCGGGGAACATTTCCCAGCATATGGAGACATTTTTGGTTTTCACCACGACCACTTGTCAGGTATCTATTGGGATGTTGTTTAAATTTCCTACAATATATAGATCATCCTTCCAACAACAACGATCTTCCCAACCCCAAATGTCATTAATGCCAAGGTTGAGAAACACTTTTCCAGTCTGAATTATTACAATAATGATTTATTTCTCTACCAATAGTAAGCACTGTGCTTAGCATTTTACATGAATTGTATCTTTAATTACTATAATCACACAAGATATACCGGGCATATTGTTACATTTTCATTTAAAGGATAAAAAAGCTGAGTCATGGAGAGTTTAGGTAAATTGCCTAAGTTTCAAAAGCATTAAGTTGCAAGTTCTTCCCTTTCCTCTGACTTCTTTGTTTCACAGTTACTTTCCAGCTAAACTATAGAAACAAATTCAATTTTATTGTCTTTATAATCAGACATCAAATCTTCTCAACTGTTAATTTCAGAATGTCTGTTGTGGTAAATACCAGTACATATACAGAAATTCACTTAGATGTAGTGATTAAACGCAATTTAAATGATAAAAATGTGTTTTATATGGTTACTTTATAATTTGCAATATCCCTCCATCCAAAAAGTTACATGATAAAGATTTAGTTTGAGATGAATAAGATTATTTTAATTTCTCTAGGAGAAACTTACATTCTAATAGAGTCAAGTGGAGGGACCTGCCCAGATAAAATCAATCCACATAAACAGAGTGGAACCACCCAAATAGACTCGACCTGCCCAAATTAGAATGTCCCATCCAGGCAAGTAGGAATGAGCCAAACCCTATCCTTTTGACCATTTAAATTTCCATCCACTTTCAGCTACGTGCTGATTTCCTTCTCAAGTTCAGCTCACCCACACACCGTAGCCCACACAGAACCAGGACTCCGTTTCCTTTTGTTCATGTTTCAGAATAATCTTTTATTTTTGGTCTTTGACCTCTCATTTTGAGGCCAGAACTGGGGACAGAGTGGAGCTGCCTCAAGGAGCCGAGACTCAACTAGACGGACTCTTGTTCTGAGAAGACAAAGGGAAATGGGGGAACCCCTCTGACCCCCACCCAAAATTCATCTATTTATTGGTGAGGTGAGCATTTGTCTAGAACCCCTTTCTGAACATTATTAACATCCTTTCCTTTTTCCCACTCCAACTCCTCTTTCCCTCTCTCTCCATCTCTCTGGGCCTCTTAAGCATTCGTATAAAGCCCCTCTCTGAGCCTTTTTGATTTTTCTTCCCTTTCCCCACTCTGGGCTAAAAAATTTTGGTTGTCCATGCCTAACCCTGGAGAGTCAGACTTGCCCATCCAGTGCCTGGTGTATGCTCTCCCCCCTCACTGTGGACCTGAGCCACTCTTCTGGCTGGTTAAAGGTCACACACAGAGGCCTGAACCTCCCTGACCCCAGCCTAGACCTCAGCCCTGGCCATGTATGGACTAACCCCAGTGAGTCAGACTTGCCCATCCAGGGCCTCATGTGTGGGGATGGCTGGCATGGGCCTGGGCCACTTTTCTCCAGCTGGTTTCATACCTGGAGGCCTGGTAACCTTCCTGACCCAGCCTCGACCACCGCCTTCCTCATCCTTCCCACAGCTCTCTCTATATTTTCACTTAAACGTCATTTATTTGTTACCTTCAGTTTCCAGTATGAGGAACACTCAGTCATGGATTTCCCCTTCCTCACCAAAAGCTGCCTTTTAACTCACCTCGGCTCTTTAAGGTTCTATCCTAACCTTAAACCTAAATACGTCGCCTTTTTCTGTAATACTGCCTGGCTTATGTATAAACTAGACAATGGCTCCTGATGGCTAAAAATGGCACATCTGACCTCTCAATCCTCACTGATTTCAATAATTACTGTTGAAAATTAGGCAAATGATCAGAGATTTCCTACATCTAGGCCTTTCTCCTCCTCCGAAACATTCCTTCTTTGTGTTTGTCTTATGAACCTTTCCAAATTTTCCTTGTGTGGGCCAAATTGGCCCTCCTCAAGCCCCCTGAATCTCCACTGTCTTCCTTTTACCCAGGAGATAACCCTCTCCCTTCTGCCCCTTCGCATGGCCCCCACCTCAACATCCTCCCTACCCACAGAATTCTACCTCATCCTCCCTACCTTCGCCGTCTCTCACCCCTCCTTTAGCCACATGTGGATGAAAACAGATTGTGTCCTTGATGGGCAGGGAAGGAAATATGGCAGACCCAGGCAGGGAGGGAAACATGGCAAACCCAATTTCCCCATCTCATACTAGCTCTGGCCACACCTTTAGACCTTCCACTTCTGGACCACTACAACCACTATAACTCCTCGGAGAGGTTGCAGAAACAGAAGGTATAGTCAGGGTTCACATTCCCTTTTTTCTCTCAGATCTGTCTCATGTAAATCAGAAACTAAGTTTGTTCTCCACAGATCCCACAAAATACTCTCAAGAATCTAGGTATCTAACCCAATCATATAATCTGACCTGCATGATTTGTATGTTATCTTCACCTCCATCTTATTAACATGCATTTTATCTCTTAGTCTGCATGCCATGTCTGGAGGACGGGGGAAACCCCAAATATTCCCCCAGGGTCCTCAGACACCCTAGCAAGATCTCACTCACCAGGCCCTAAAGGTGCAGCAATGCTTCTCGGAGCTCTAGTTATTGGCTTCTGCCATTAGACAAAACCCTGCTTCTTCTCAAAACTTCTCTGGGCACTCTGAAAAAAGAAAATCTCATCCAAGACCATGATTTAAATGCAGTAGGCCCTGGGACACTGGGCAAAGCAGTACCCAAATCCAAATCCTTCCCGCAAGCCATGTCCAGCCTGCAGAGGTCCTCACTGGACGTCTGATTTGTCAAGTCTTTCTGAAGGTCTGGTTTGCAGTCACTCCCAGGACCTAGCAAAATTTCCTGACATTTTAAGCATAGCTGCAGAAGACTGATGATCCTCAGAAAATCAGAATGCCTCCTAGACAATCACAAAATTTGAACTCCAGGTATTTTTGCTAGTAGAAGGTAAGCTGATTTCTTTTCTAATAAACACAGGAACAACTTTTCCCATGCTGCCATCTTATAAAGGTCCTCTAAAACAAAAGAGATCTTGGTGATGGGAATTAATGATACTTTAATGTGCTCTCACAGGCTATTCCACCCTCACCATGCTGTAATCCTGACCTCCTTGGTTATTTCCTATTTGGGGGGCACTGACTATGATTTTTCTCATTCTCAGTTGTGGACAGTAATTCTTCATCTCATTTCCCAATTTATTGACCAGGTAGTCACTCGAAAAAACAACCACTCATATGCTTGCCCTATATGGATATCAACCAGTTCAAACTGCAGACCCAAGAATGTTCCTTTTAACACCACTCCCTTTCCTCTCCCATTTTCCCATTTTCCTTACGGACAGACCTCCCACCCCTCAACCTGAAGGAAGCGGTCATCACCCATCATCCTGCCTCCTTATAATAGACTAAAAAGACCAGGATCATAGAGCCAAATGGAGGCACCTGCCCAAATAGAATCAACCCACCCAAATATAATGTCCTATTCAGGAAAGTGGGAATGTGCCAACTCCAATCCTCTGACCTTTTAAATTTCCATCCACCTTAACCCACATCCTGACTTCCTTCTCAAACTCAGTTCACCCATACCTGGGTAAAATAAAGGTCAATATTGGCCAGAAAGAACCTGGACTCCATTTCCTTTCATTCATGTCTCAGAATAATCTTTTATTTTCAAATTTTAATTTCTAATTCTTTCTTATCTAAATTTTGTGACTCAGGTGAAGAGTATCACTGTCAAATGATACAAAAGAACAGTGTACAAACATGTAGTTGTCACAATTTCCCTTTTTTGAGGAGATACAGTAGAACCTATGGACATTGACCACCCAAGGGACTATAACAAACTGGTCAACATATGGAGGTGGTAACATAAGGAAGTAGGCTATATTGACTAGGTTCATGTGGTGCATGTGGTGCTATATTGACTAGGTACATGTGGTGCATGTGGTGCCATATTGACTAGGTACATGTGGTGCATGTGGTGCCATATTGACTAGGTTCATGTGGTGCATGTGGTGCTATATTGACTAGGTACATGTGGTACATGTGGTGCTATACTGACTAGGTACATGTGGTGCATGTGGTGCTATATTGACTAGGTACATGTGGTGCATGTGGTGCTATATTGACTAGGTACATGTGGTGCATGTTCAGTCTATGAAAATTAGGTTAACTTAATAAGCTGGTTAATGTAGGGAGGTGGTCAACTACGGAGGGTCTACTGTATATACTTTGGAGTTTGTATCAAACAATTTTTATGCTAATTTTTATTAGGTTAGCAGTAAAAGAACTATCATGATGTAAACAAATTGGCTGATAAAATCAATAAAAAGTTTAAGAAAATATTGTCTTAAAGACATTCTAATAACCTCCAATAAATACAAAAACCTAAAAAAAAAAAAATCTCAATGTCTGGCATATAACAGTTATATTAAACTTTTGCAAAATGAATTAAATGAGTTCTTTAATTGATTGAATAACATCATTATTTTCTGACACTGAATGTCTTATTTGGCATTATTATTCTTATACCAAGATAATGCTTTGTAAAAATTATTGATTTCTAATAATTTGCATTGCAAATAAAAGTTCTAGTTCTTTTTAGAAGAACACCAAAAAAAAAAACCATTTAGAGCATTAGCTTCATTAAAAAGCAAAACAAACAAGCACACACACATACACACACACAAAAAGCACTTGTCAAATTTATCCAGTACAATTGATTACTTACTTCTATCCCTTGGTGACTACTAGAAAATCTCGGTCTATACTGTCAATCCTAGAAGCCTATGGAGCGACAGAATTTGCATCTCTAATTTCTTCATTGACCTCTATTCCATGTCCTTTCTACTAGCTCCACTCTGCCCTCCGGACTTTGTATGAGAGAGAAACGCTATAAACTTTTACTATAGTAAGTAACTAAGAGTTCAGTTAGCTTTTCCCTACTCTATCTCTTAAATCAAAGAACTTAATAGACAATGTGGAACATTAGTATCCTTTAATTTGCTATTGTGGAAAGACTTTTTTTGGAGAAAAATAAGTTTTTAATGCTTTCTTTCATGTATTTTTCTATTTTATTATACAAAAGCTTTATTTCTTCTTGGTATAGGTATCAGGGAGAAAGGGTAATTGAGTTTTCTTTTTAAGAAACTACGCTATGTATTAATGGTGCCAGAAGATCAGAAAGGTTCAATACTCCTCAGTATAATTTTCCCAAATGAATGACATAAAGAAAAAAAAGAACAGAAAGGAAAGAAAAGAAACATAAAAAAGCAAGTACATGAGCTGCAAGAATTTTAAAAAGGAAAGCATAGGTGCTTGGGGAGAGATTTTTCAGTAATTTGATTATAACCTTCACAAAATGGACATTGTTGAAAGGATTCTTAATATAAAAAAAAAAAAGCCATGGGACTTAGTAAGTAATCCCATTTAAAGAAAATTAAAAAGAATTCAATGGAAGTAACATAGCCTGGTATAAGGTCCTATTATAAAGCAGTTTTCTAGTGACAAGGAAATGCCCTCTGGTGGTAATCCAGTTGGCCAAATGCAAAAAGAGATAATATTGTAACTCCTTCATAGCAATTTGAGGTTAATTGATCATATACCTCATAAAGTCTTAACTATATAATTTAAAGGATGGTTTGGGAATACTATTTTATTTTGTTTTTGTTTTTTGCTAAAAAAAAGTTACAAATCGGAGAACTGAGTTAAAATATAGAAATTATTTGCAAAGTAATTCATTACCTACTATTATTCCAGAAAATATTTTTGAATAGTTTTATACTTTCATAATTCTTTAAGAATTTCTCCTTACCAACATATCAACAACTACTAACTTAAAGTGCAATAAAAGCTATGGGTATTAAAAAGAAAAACTTGTTTATGTTTTAGTCAGCAGATTTACAAAGATGAGAAAAATCTTTAAAGCCCAGTGCATCAAAGTTGGAAATAATATGTTGTTAGCATAAATTGTTACACAATTTGTGCTGGTTAAACAAGAGTTACTATACCTTAGGATGCACACTATCACTTAAGATGATTTCAAATACCAGTAACATTGGAACTACATGAATTTTATAGAATATATATACTGTCATGGAGAATTGTGTTTTCTCCAAACTGTACGACTGTATTTGAAGGCAGGTCCTTTTGGAAATAATTAAGTTTAAATTAAGTTAATCATGGTAGGACCCCAACCTAATAGAATTTGGCTTTTTTATGAGACACCAGAGAGTTTGCACACTTCCCCTCTCTTTTTATATGCATGGTGGAAAGGCCTGTGAGCCCACAGTGTAAAGGCAGCCATTTGTAAAGACAGGAAGAAAGCCCTCACCAGAAATTAACAATTCTAGAGCCCTGATCTTAGACTTCCTCATCCTCAGAATTGTGAGATACTAAATTTCTATTGTTTAAGCCCCTCAGTTTGTGGTATTTTCATATGGCAGTCCAAGGTAAGAACTTCCCAAATTCTAAAAGTAGAATAAATTCCAGATCTGGTCTTGTTACGGCCTTACCTACATTTCCCTCAATTCCCTGAACAGTTCACACCACTGTGCATCAGATCTATTCTCAAGCCTGTTTCTCCCTTAGGAACAAAAGTAAATGCAGCAGTTGCAGGCTTTATGTTATGCACACTATTACACATGCCTATTCTTTCCAAATGTTGAAGATGCACTAAATGGCATTAGACCACTACCCATGAAACTGATAAGGGAACGATAGCCATGTGGATGGAGTTACACAAAGGCTGGGGAAAGAATCCATAAAATCTACTATAGATATCATTTATGCAAAATTCATTTAAAAATACCTAAATAACCTCTCCAAACTACCCTATAACAGATTTGAATCTACACTGCATCTTTGATAACTCTTCAATCCTTATTGAAACTCTTTACTGAAATTAGAGTATTCCCAAGACTCATCTGACAGGTTGTTAGAGATACTAACAACATCCAGTAAAGAAAATCTTCCTGGTTGACTACTGTTACAAATAACCTACCTAAATAATTTCTTATTCTTCCAAACTTGCAAGAAAAAGTAACCAAGGTCAATGTATACAATGTTCCTTTCTACATTCAATTTTTTTTTTGAAACATGTATTTGGAAACAATAGTTAGGATACAAGTTTTAATTATAAAATTCTGTTATTATTTTAAAAGTAAAATATGCTTTAAAAAAAATTATCCTAAAACAGGTAGCAGCTGGCAGAGGAATCAGCGGGCTGAAAGGTAGGCAGGGGGGCCCCATAGAAGGCTCTAGTAGCTGGAAGGGCCTGACAACTGCTGGGGAGACACCAGGACCTGTCTCCCACCCCTTGCACTGGAGGCTGAATAGGGAACACCCCATTTCCTAGGCATGGTCAATTTCATGTAATTTCCTAGGCCTGGGAATGAAAGGGATTGTAGCCATTCACCTGCAACTGAGTTCCTGCTAAATGTAACTATAGAGGACCCCAGGCAACTATATATACCCCTAGATAAAGAGCCCTGAGAGAGGGACGGAGTGCTTGTTCCCTGATCTGCGTTCTCTCTGCTAGAAATTTTGGTGTTTTTGTATTCTTTTCTTTTCTGTAAATAAATCCTGTCTTCCCACTGATCTGTGGTCCGTGGATTCATTCTTCAAATCACCAAGACCGACAACCCCCTGAAGACGAAATTCCGGTATCACTAGCATACCAGAAGTGTTGATGGTTCCACATTCTCTCTAACACTTGGTGTCATTAGTCTTATTCTTTGAGCCACTGTATTAGGTATACTAGTATTAAGCTGCAGTTTCAATTTGAATTCCATGATAAAAATTAACTTAAACTCATTTGTATATTTTATTAGACGTACAGATATCTTCATTTGTGAAATGCATCTTTAGTCTATTATCATTTTAGGCGGGAAGGGTTAAGTTTGCTGACTTTTTTTTAAATTTGATTTATGTATTACTATTATAAGTTATTCGCCCTTTATATGTGTTGCCAACATTTTATACCACTGTGTGACTTTACTTTTCATAATATTAATTGTGCCTTCTGATAAATAAAAATTGTAGTCTAATGTGATTATAGTACCTTATGTGCCTTATTCAAAGGTTATAAAGAAAAATTGTATCCAGGCACGATGGCTCAGGCTTGTAATCCCAGCACTTTGGGAGTCTATGCAAGAAGGATCAACTGAGGCCAAGAGTTCAAGCCCAGTCTGAACAACATGGCAAGACCCTGCCTCTACAAAAAAGATGTTTAAATAGCTAAGTATAGTAGCACACACCTTTAGTCTCAGCTACTCTGGAGACTGAAGCAGGAGCATCTCTTTAGCTTAGGAGCTGAAGGCTATAGTGAGCTATGATTTTGCAACTGCACTCCAACCTGAGTGACAGAGCAAGACCCTATCTCTTAAATGAAAAAAAAAATTCCCTGGTTATCTTGTAGATGTTTCATGGTTTTCCCTTTTCTTCTGTAATTTATATTTAGTATGAGTCAATGGATAATTGCAGAGGACATACATTTTTTTCCTTTGTACATAGCTAATAGGCCTAGTACATGATAAAAGTTTTCTAAAAGTAACAAAAATTGTTATACCGTCCTTGACTTGGTAATAAAACTTAACAACCATTTCAATCAGAGCCCTCACTACTGTTCCCTTTATTCCATCTCTCCTGTGTTACCTCTACTTTACAAGGGACTGATGTCTTATTTATATCCTAAATTTAGTGTTGATACTCTTTTTGTATACCATCTGTGAGCTGTGGTTACAATATATCCAAAGCTTTTGCAATGATATTTGAGTCTGCCCACAGGTAGGCCACCCACTGGCTTGTCTGGTGCCAAGGTAGGGTTCTACCCATTAGCTCTGTTTTCAAATTCTTTAGCATATGAATTAGAACCAGATCTTCACATGTGCAGCTCAGTGGTGCTCTCAGGAAACTTTAGATAGTTTTATGGAATAGCTCTCTCTCTTTGTTATCTCGTAGGTCCTTTCCTCTCCCCTGGGCTCCATTTTTCTATCCTTTGGTCAGAAACCACCCACTTCCATGATTTTACCAAGTTCTGTGCTGAAAGGCCAGAGAAGAGAGAAAGAAATAGGGTTTATCTTAGCCCTCTGTAAACACAGCTCCAACATACAAAGAGGAAGATTTCCCCTCCCTTAGAATTTTGGCCCTCGTACCTTCTGGCTCTACAGCTAATGTTCCTCCTGCACACTGCCTGAAGTGGGGTGAATGAATTAAGAAAAAAAGAGGAAAAAACTGAATTGGGGTCTCCCCACTCTCTCTGAGCTTTAAGAGTTCCCTTTTATACACCATGACCCAGAACTAGAAGATTTTCCTCTGTCTAGACCACAATAGTCACTTTCAAGTTTTAGATTGCATTGAATTCAAGACAGGGGATATTAAAGGGGAAAACATGGAAAACATGGCAGAGGAAGATGGCGGCGGAGACGGTCCTATAGCCCATCTCTCCCAGGTCAGCAGGTGAGAGGGTGGGAGCTCTGGATCTTTCCCCGTGTGAACTGGAGTTGGAGTGGATGGGCAACTGGTAAGACACAGAGATCAGGAGGATTGGCACGTTTGAAATATAGTTCTTAACTGTGAAACGGGTGCAGACTGTTTCCCCCTGTGTGGCGGAGGGGCAGCCGGCCCCTCCCACAGGGAGGACAGCAGGTCCCATCCCACAAGCTCTAATCAGAGAAAATTCCACTGAAGCGTGGAACTCAGAGCTTAACGATCAGAAAGGGACGCTACTGAGAAGCA
>CAUYON010114422.1:0-58315 GCA_963573935.1 Arctocebus calabarensis | reverse complement strand
TCCTGAGTAGCTGGGACTACAGGCGCCTGCCACAGCGCCCGGCTACTTTTTTGTTTTGCAGTTCGGCCGAGGCCGGGCTTGAACCCGCCACCTTCGGTATATGGGGCCGGCGCCCTACTCGCTGAGCCACAGGAGCCGCCCTTTTGGTATGTTTTAATTGCACTTTTATTCAGTTTAGTCTTAGGAAAAACTCTTTAGGCTGGGATTTAGAAGTTGACTTGTATGTGGCAATGGAATGAAGCTTTCACTGCTGATTAATCCCTCATGTAGATAAGATTATTTGTGACTTTTAGATGGGCAACTTCACAAATATAGAATATTTTAGTAATTTTATTATTGGTATTCAGGGTCCAAAAAAGGACTGAGTAGTAGCTATCTAGCAATAATATACAGTAGAACCTCTGTAAATTGACCACCCAGGAGACTATAACAAACTGGTCAATACATGGCAGTGGTCAACATAAGGAACCAGGCCTACTGTACTGATACGTACATGGGGTGCATGTCTAGTCTATGAAAATTAGCCCAAGTTAAGGAGGTGGTCAGTGTAGGGAGGTGGTCAGGTATGGAGGTTCTACTGTATTTAATTTGTGGAAAGTTTCTAATCCCAGGGAGTTGCTAATTTCCTTTAAATCTTTATGGGTTCCTAAACTCACTATTTTACCACACAAAAAGAATTCACCAGTTTTTTTTGCTTTAGAGTTATGCTATTCTAGGTAATCACAGACCATTAGCTCTCTGATGTAAGTGCTTTAATAGAAAATAATTCAAAATAGTCAACCTATTCAGCATTTATATCTTGAGTTCAGGTGTCAAAAAAAAAACAATCAAGAGATTATGTAAATGTCCAACATTAGCAGTTAGCATTGGCACCAAAAGTGTGTTCATTTCAATAATTCTCCTCTGGTTTGTTTGTTTTAAAGCTGTCTTACAATTCACCTTTTAATTGTCAGTCAACAAAACCCATAAATGGGTTTGGAAGCTCGGGGCACAAAAGAGATCACACCATTAGCCACCAAAGTGGTGGTTTGCCCGAAATAATTAGAACTTGGACAATCTTCCTTCCTTCCATACCTGGGTCATTGACTTTACTCATTTTTTCCCCTTAAACTTCATACAATTTATTTAAAAGAAAAAGATCTGTGTGGTTTAGAATGTTTACCAAGAGAAAAGTCCTCTAATGACCTCAACATTCCTACTGAGGGAGCATGTCTTCCGTGGGCCTCCCTGAGCTTTTTACTTGACACTGGTTTCTCAGAGGGTCACGGTTTAACAGGGCACATTCATTGATCATTAGGCCTGTCACTAGGCTACCATCAGGAGCCTACCCTTCCGATGACCTGTGGCCATGCACAACTCTTTCTCATGGGCATCAGAGTTAATTAAGGTTGGTCAGGGAGAAATCTCCTGCTGACCAAGGAGTTACCTTTTCCCCAAAAATGCTGTACTCCCACACCACTGTTCTTTTATTAAATGAGTTCAAAATCCACCTCCTAACAACATGTCATGCCATACAACGCAATGAAAGTTATCTGAGCTGCCCAGAGCAAAGGTCACAATCTGGTTGACAGGGCACAAGACATAGCTTGTAAAATACTTGCTGGGGATGTCTGGTAGACCCTCATCTGGGTATACGAAGGGCAATGAACAGAACAAATGCTCTTTGCCCCCTAAAAATGCATGGCAGAACGTTTTCTCAGTTAGGCACATCTCCATCTTCTCTATCAATAGCAGGAAACTTGTTTCACTTGAATCATACTCTGTGTTCTTATCCAATGTCACTTGGTTAGAGAACTGTAGGGAAACCCGGCCCTTATGTCATGTCCCATAGAATGGATCATAATCAGTAGTCTTATTGTTCAACTTAAATTCAGAAGTTATTTCAGGCCAGAATATATGCATTTTTAGAATGTGAACACCCCCAAAAGACACAATAGTTGATTGCTCAGCAGAGGTGTGATTTCAATAAACACACACTCAGTATGTGCAAGATTACATACACCACTCTTGGCTTAAAGGAAGTCATTGATTTTTTTTATGGAGTTGTTAATTTTTTCTCAATGTATGCATCCTCGTCAGAAGGATTAACAGGTGCTATAAAACCAGCCAGTATTTTGTCAGTGACATAATGCTTATAGATGAAAAGCATTTGGATAGAGTGGCATTATCAAGAGTAGTAATAATATTAATACAATGCTTGAATTGCTTTAACATGAGCTTTCACTCTGTAGATCATTTAGTTATTACAAATTTCAGTTCTGCCAAAGGCATTCTCCATACTCTCTGTAAATAAACAGTTATCAATTTCAAAGCATAGTATGTATTGCATGACCCACAATTTAAAAATAAAGTTTTGTTCTATTCTACATAGCATTAGGATTACGGTTTGGTCTATGTCCAAATGTTTTCCCAAATATTCTGCTTTCATTATTGCTCAATGTCAAAGTTCCAACCATCTATGGAAATGAAGGCAGCAGATCTCGGAATTTCATGGACATGTTATTTACATGGATTCCTGTGGGTTCCCTTAGAAGGGAATCATGACAGAGAAGATATGAGGAACATTTTATCATTTTAGCATAGGCATATGCCATGCAACAATTAAAACATAAGAGTGGGAATTATTTTCTTCAGCCTTGGGTTATAAACAACTGTCAGGTGACACAGATAACCTTCAGATTGACACAGAGTTATTGCTGGGAAAAAACCCAAATATGTCACAGAGCTGTAAGGTTGTGATGCTATTGAATGACCATAAAAATGCTTGTTGTTTGAGTTTTAATTTTGAATCCAAAATAACGCCTTAACATTTTTATATAATAAAATGAAGAAAGGCTAGTAAGCTGGCAGACAAGCATACCCCCAAAACAGTAGCCAGCTGTTCAAGAAAAGCCAAATTGGTACTCTAGCCAACCCAAAGTTTTGTCTATTCTCTTCACATATCCTTTGACATTTTCAACTTTATAATCTATTATAAATATTGAAAGACTACCACTTGATTTGCCTATGGAAACAGGAGAAATAAAATGATTGGAAGGCCAACTCTGACAAAGTTCTGACATTTTTAGTTTCCTTCATACAGTTGATAAAGTCCAAACTACATACAAAACATTTTCCTGAAGTCTTCTAGACTATCAATAAAGGGTATACTTTAAATTCACTTGCTGAGAGGAAAATTGAGAAGAACTCTGTCTTTGCAACTAATAATATATGCAAACCTTCTGACCTTTGAGATTTAAATGGCCAAGAGTGTGCAACCAAGTTATCTGTCACAAGGGAATTGAGTTTCTGAAAGCTACATTAGCACACTTTCTGAGACTCATTAAACACTATTCTTGACCTTGTGTTTTCTATTGTCAAAATCAGTTTTCTTCCAAATTAAGCAATTTGAAATGTAATTGCTTTTCATTAGACATTATTTTGGAGACTAATCTTGTTTAGACAATGGAGTGGACATATTGACCAAACTTATTTTTTTTATTCTGAGCTCTTTCAATTTTTGCATCTCCTTAAGACTCAATTTACACCGTAAATATTTGTAATAGCTGTGCCTTCCTAAGATTTCACATACTCTCTCTCTCTCTCTTTTTTTTTTTTTTATCTTATCTCAGATGGAATTAATGTTACACAAGTTTTGCTGAGAACCAAGGTTCTGGGAAAGAAAGTAACCTATTAAAAGCAGTAGGTTCCCAACAGAAGAATCTTGACTTTTAAAAGAAATTAATTTACTGAACATTTTTACTCACTTCAGTATGTGGGGGGACTTCCTTACAAATCCCTGTAGAGGACTTCAGAGTCATTTGTCCCCAAACCTGGGGAATACTGGCTTTCATTCTAGGGGCACTTTTACTCAAACATCTTCATTACTCTATCTTGGACTTCGTTTCTAGAAATCAGCCTTTTTAATATCATCCAAGATATTATATTTTTGATAGGAGAAAATGACAATAATTTCTGTTGTCAATTGGCCATCAACCTAGTAGCTTTGAAGTGATTTGTAAATCAGCTCATTCTGGAGGACAAAACTAAAATCAGTAAGTTGAAGTTACATAAAACCAGAAGGAAGAACTCTGTGGAGACAATGTAGTAAGTTTCCCAATACCAGAGCCGTTCCCATGGAATTAAGCCACTGCCTCCCTGGGATGAGATTGATGGACTGGGTTAAGGGTTGGGCTCTCATCCACAATCCTAGGAGTTATGGGAACTCTTTGCCCTCATTTATCTATGCTTCTTATCTCTCTTTTACTTCCAGCCAACTCTAGCTTTTCCCCCCACTGCATTCTCTATATGACCCCTTTCTCTCGCCCTCTTACCTTGTTGATTTCTCCAATCTTTAACACAACATTAATCCTTTTATTTATTATTTTCAACATATACCAAGAGAAGGATACAATAATGAATGAGGCAAACAAGAGTGCTTTTAAAAAAGTGTTTAGAACTTAGCTTAGGCAACAGATAAGTAAGTATATATACATACATGCAATTTTATACATACAGAATTACTGTTATGTATTTATTTATTTTTATGGGGTTTTTTTGCAGTTTTTGGTGGGGCTGGGTTTGAACCTGCCACCTCTGGCATATGGGGCTGGGGCCCTACTCCTTTGAGCCACAGGCGCCACCCAGAATTACTGTTTTTATAAATAGAAAATAGCATTATGATTGTCACAGAGAAGTACCAGAGGTGAGAGTGTCTCACCCTGCCCAGAGAGTGAGGGACATTCCCTTGAAGAATGAAGCTGAAGGAAAGAGTGTGTGTTTGCTAAAGGAAACACCAGGAAACACACAGTTCAAAGACTTACAAATCTCCAAGTTTCATGAAGTTCCATTGTCTTTTTCCAAAGCTCTGGTTTACATATAATTCACATATATACTTATTTTATATCTATCTATCTATATATATTTCATACATATTTATTTATTTTTAACTTTTTTTTTTTTTTACTCTGGGGTCTACTTGATCTCACCTGCCACTCGCAAAAAAGTTTACAGGTAACCACGTTTTAGAATATATACCCAGGTCAAATTGTGCTTCTTGAAATAGAGTATCATGAAGAGTAGTGGGGTGGAGATTTGGCAAGAAGAGGATTAAAGAGAACAATCAGACGGGACATGTTAGCTAGGGCTTAACTTGTCCTTTTCTTGATTTATCCAGCCTACACTGTAGATGGTACAAAGCCAAGAGGAAATCATTTCAACCAAAATGTTCTTATCCTAGGTGGCAAAAGCAATGGTAGCAATGGCAACATTACCGAGTATCTCACAGCCTGTGTTGTCCCTAGAAATTAAATATTCTCAATCAACTGTTATTCATCTGTGCTATTTGGGATCCTTGACCTGTTTAGTGTATCCCAGCAGGAGGGCTCATTTCTTGGGAATCAGTTCTGCAGTGGCTGAGCAGCTTGGATTCTCATTCCCAATCCTGAGTCTAGAGTCAATTTAAGAGAATATGGCCAGCTCAGCCAAGTCAAGAAAGCAGTCACTGGACCAGAGAATGACCCGAATGGAAGGACAGAACATTACATACGTTCTGGGAGAATAATTGTCAGCTCTTGGGTACATTTCTGCCAACCTCCTCTGCTTACATGGACGTGGATCATTATGAAAAGTTTTGAGAATCACGAAAGTCAGGAAATATAATATCTGCAAGGGCAGAAACAAATGACGCCCTCCCAGAAACACCAGGAAGCTGAACTAGTTGAAACTTGCACAGGTGAATCAGAAAGGACGCTCTTGACCGTGTTTCTTGGAAGCAAAATAATGGACTGTAACACTGTCTCAAAACTTTAGTAGTGATCCCTATGTGTACACATGGGTTCCGAAACAGTTTCAGTCAGTTCAGTCCACATTTATTGAGTGGCTGCAATGAGCCAAGCACTCACCTGGATTCACACCTGCAAAGATGGCTCAGAAACAGCTTTTCCTCTGCAAGAGCTTGCAGCCTAAGCTGGCCTCTTAGGAGGCATCGTTTAGAAGCAGAGTAGGTGAATACCAAGAAACATACAAGATAATCTACACCAACAAATTGAGATCTCCTCCAAACTTTGTATAGTTTGTTCTTAAGGGACACATCTTTTAGTACGGGTAGTCGCAGATTCCTCACTAGCAAAAGTAATTACACTCAGTGAAATTCAGTTATGGTCTCACAATAAAAAAACGTATTCAGGCTGGGTGCCGTGGCTCCACCTATGAACCTAGCACTTTGTGAAGCCAAGGCAAGCGGATCACTTGAGGGCACGAGTTTGAGACCAGCTTGGGCAACATAGCAAGATCTTTGTTTCTAAAAAAAAATTTTTTTTTTTTTAAATTTTCTAGGTATGGCTGCACATGTCTATAGTCAGAGCCACTTGGGAAACTGAAGCAGGAAGATAGCCTGAATCCAGGAATTTGAGGTTGCAGTGAGCTACCCTGACCTGTGCTTTAGCCTGGGCCACACAGTGAGATCCTATCTCTAAAACAAAACAAAACAAAAAAACCCAAACTAACAAAACCCACTTATTCGGTGGTAAACATGTAGCACAATAAATACAACCGTATTTGTACTTCAAACTAAAATATACTGGGTTAACTGACAGTAATCCCTTGAACACCGTCTAACCGAATATGTTAAAATATTTTCAAATAGTCATATATGAAAGCCTGGCCTCAAGGTGGAGATTGGACATTAATCCAGAATGATGACTGGCTTTAAGGAGAATTAAATTTGATAGGATTCATGTTTTTCCTCAGGAGCTTATAGGAGAAAAGGGCATTTCACATCATTGCAAGAAAATATATTTCTTAAAAATCCCTTCTCAAGTTTGTATTTAACATTCGCCCCAAATTGTGAAGGAATTCTCTAGCAAGGCAATTCTATGCCTCTCTGTTTGGACTGTAAAGTACATCTTTAAAATAATAACAAAATAACCCCAAAACTCTACTTCTGCAACTTAAAATTTTACTGAGGAAAAGATTTATCTGGGCTTAGTATCACTGAGTTTAATGTCAGTTCAAAAAGGCTATAGTAAAATAGACATATGTGAAAATTATCCTACTTGTTAGTTTACTGAATTTCCGAACTGCCCTCTAAGTTACCTTGTGTGGCAAACAGTTTGCATAGGGCATTTTTCATTTTCCAGTTTTGAGGATAGAAGATGGAATGGATGAGTGAATAGTAGAACCACTTTTCATTTTTAAATCAACAATGTGTGTCAGACATTCCCTAACTTTCAATAAGTGATAGGTACCCAAAGTCCATTTTAGGGCACTACAATTACTCAATTTCCATGTATTTTTTCCCCTCTAATCCTAGCAGAATTCCCTATGGAGAAGATTCTGAAGCTATAAAAATTTTCAAAGAACAACAGAGAACAAAAAAATCTGATTCAACAGGAGACATTAAGTGGAAAAACACAGTTAAACAATGTTTCCCCAAAAGAAAACAATACCATTAATCATACATGAAATGCTGTAGCCGGAGTTTACATTGCTTTTTTAAATTGTTTGTTTGCAATCTTGTCTAATGTATCCCTGCCTTTCCATCTGTTTACATCTATTTTTGGTTTCTCTAATGCCAACTTCAAGAAAGAAAACAATCATAAAAACCCGACAGTATTTATATCACCACTCCCTGTAATTCCCTGGAAGGCAGGCATCCATACTTTCCATCTGTTTCCTTGGAGTGAAGGATAAAACCCCCCAATAGGCGGCAGACCAAATTTCTCTCTGATTCTTATAAACGTGATATGAAAAAGTTGTCCCTGTCCAAGTAATAGATCAAGGAAGAAGAACAGCACTATTTCCTCTTTCCTGACTTCTAGCACATCTGACTAGTGAAGGGAATGGTCTAAGGAGGAGGAAGAGGCCCCAGGAGCAACAGAAATAACACTGGTTTTGCTAACTGAACCAGGACTGCCAATCAAACAGGGAGATCAAAGCCATGGCCTGGCCACCCCGGATGACAAACAACTACCTCGAGAAAAAAGTCCTTGGGCAGTTATGTTTTCTCACCATTATGACAGCTTTTTATTTTAAACCCTGAAAAGAAAACTCACGTTTTTTGTGTTTTTTTTTGATATCTAGATTTGTCTTTGAAGATATTCAGGATAAATGTTAAATGGAAAGAGTATCAATGTCAAAATGAGAAGACCTAGGTTTAATGATTGGCCCAGTTGTTCCATTAAGTGGGACCCTCTGAGAAACATCAGATTCTTCTCAGCCTCCAGGTTTAAACTTGTAAACAAAATTACACGCGTTCATGTCGGATGGTCATGGAGAGACTCACTTGCACTGATATAGGAGGCGTGCTGAGGAGACATTCAGCACTTGCATACCTTCCCTGTCCCTTGGGGGATAGTTAATGTCCTCCCTCCCTCTAATTCTTGTAGCATCTGCCTTCAGAGTCAAAGACACTTCCTGGCTCTTCCCACAGGTACCCCATATTCATTCAGGAAAATCTGCAAGTCTTTGAGGTTGCCGGGATCTAAAGGGTGCACAAAGAGTAGGCATTCAATTCCTGGAAACTACCTATCAGGGGGCAGTCCCAGCTTTTTCAGAGGACCTGCCTGATGAAATCTTTTCTAGAATCAAAGGCCTCCTCCTGTTCTTTATAATGTGAATCAGTTTAAAGCCACTCCTTGGGAGCAGTTTGGAAGCCCCCCATAAAATGGCTTTGAGTATCCTTTTCCGACTTTAATTTTTTTGGAAGGTGCCTGAATACCTATAAGAAGACCCAGGGATTAAAAGTCTGTCCTTCAGCAGGACTCGGTGACTCATTCTGTAATCCTACCACTCTGGGAGGCCAAGGTGGGTGGATTGCTTGAACTCAGGAGTTTGAGACCAGCCTGAGCAAGCGTGAGATCCCATCTCTACTAAAAGAGACTCATGGTGGTGGATGACTGTTGTCCTAACGACTTGGGGAGGCTAAGGTAGGAGGATTGCTTGACGTTGCTGTGAGCTATGATGCCATAGCACTCTACCCAGGGTAACAGAGTGAGACTCTGTCTAAAAAAAAAAAAAAGTCTGTTCTTTGGAGATAATCTAACTCTAAGGATAGAAAAAAAGGAAAGACTAGCACACCTCCATGCTCCTTTTCCTTCTCTTTCACCTAGTCTGTAAGGCATGGTGAGAGGGGAGAGGTTTGGAGTCTGACAGACTCATATTTAAATGCTTCCAGCTTTACTTACCACCTCTGTGATCTTGGGCAAAGTATTTCATTTACCTAAGTGTCAGTTTCCTCATAGTTAAGAACTCTACACTTACCTCTTGGGACTGTGTAAAATAATACAATAGAATCTCTATATTGCCCACTCCTTAAGTTGACCTACTTTTCACAGACCAGACATGCACCACATGTGTGTGTCAGTACAGTAGGCCTGATTCCTTATGTTGACCACCTCCATATGTTGACCAGTTTGTTATAGTCACTCAGGTGACCACAGAGGTTCTACTGTATTCAAAGCATATATGTAAATCAAAGTGTCAAAAGGGCTTAGTTACCTCCTTTCTTCCTCCCACAAAGTATCTCTCACCTTGTAATTTCTATAGAAATTAGATCCAGAAGAAGAATCTCAATCAGGGCCCCTTGGACAGAAGTCTGAAACAGCTGCAGAGCTGCCAATACCCCAAAACCTCACTTGCTGGCATCATGGTAGTCAAAAGAGCTTGGCCGCCCATATGGCGTGTCAGCTTAACCATGGCTTACATACCCTAAACCAGCGGTTCTCAACCTGTGGGTCATGAGCCCTTTTTAACAATGAAAGTACATCGTGGCATTAGGAAGATTGAGAACCACTGTTTAGGGCCTAGACTAAAGGCTCGTGAATAAAAAGCTCTTCTTCTGGACCCACTTTTTCATTCCCAAATACTGTTTAGAAGAGCCATGACATTATTTAGTATTTATGTTCATATACTACTATGTTCTTGGCTCAAACTTGGCCTGATATCTAACTAAAAAGAAAATGTGATGCGTTGAACAGTGGTTGGTCCCAATGTTGTGCAGTGTCTCCTACCAAGAGAGCAGTCCGCTTCCCCACCCCTGGAAACAGGGCTAAGACTTGCTTCGACTGACAGCACATGGCCCAGTGATGTAGGCGTTCCAAAGCTAAGCCTCCAAACATCTTGCAGCTTCCACCATCACCCTCTTGGACCACCCCTGCCTCCACACGAGGATGCCCCAGCTAAACTACTGGTTGAGGAAAAAGGATGTGAAGAGGGAGACGCAGGACCAAGGTCCCAGTGGAAATGCCGGGGACTATAGCTGCATGAGTGACCCAGGTGAGACCTGGAGGAAAATCCTTTTGCTGAGCCAAATGTCCTACCCATATAATCATTCATGGAGCATAATGAACTGTTCTAGGTTACTGCAGTTCCATACATCTTGTTATGTAGCAATAGATGGCAGAGAGAGATTGGTGACTCAGTGGTGCACACACAGTGTTAGGAATTCAGTGCCCTTGAGGTAGCCCTAGATGCTCTCAGGGAAGGGGAAGCAGTTTGCGTACTCGATGTTTTACAAGAAGCATCCCAGTACCATGGTTCCACACGGGGGTTTAGTTCCCTCTCCAAACAGCAAATCTTTTCTTAGCAATGGAGAAAGAGCCCTGGTACTTCATGAAAGTCAGCAGGCTGCCCTCCTGCAATAGGTAGAGTTCAGATACCCAGGTCAGGGACACACTGATCCCAGGTGGGGAAGTACAGAGGCTCAGACAAACAGGCAGTGTCCTGGGGCCTCAGACAGCAGTTTGCAGGACACGTTGATGGAAAGCGGGTCTAGACCCAGCAACATGGCTGACCGGACAAGGCCAATAACATGACATTTGCCAATATTTGTATAGAGGAAAAGCTGAGCACTGGGTCAGCTAAGGCAGAGAAGAAGGACTACTATTAGCTCTACTGTCTGGCCCAGCGATTTGCTTCTGGCCCTACCTAACTCGCACACCCCACTCGGCAAACCCCACTGTCCTGAAAAGGCAATTTAATTCAGCTACATTGGTTACCAGCATTTGATCTAAGTGTTTCTTCTGCCACACTCTCTACTAATGCAGACTCTACCTGGTGGGAATTCTCATAAATAGTTTCCTCCACCCTGTATGTCGTCTGGTGATGATTAGTGTCTTTTATAGCCTGGCACTTGGGCAGGTGCCTCCTTCATGGCTGGCCTCTCAAACTAGCCCTAGGGTGGTGGTTCTCAAGGTGTGGTCTCTAGACCTTAAAGAAGCAAATTCTTGGCCCCACCTGGAAATTACTGAATCAGAATCTCTGGCATGGGGTCTAGGTGCATTAGATTCTGATGTGTGATGAAATTCACCCAGGGGCTTAAAAATTATTGGGTCCCTCTCAAGAGACTCTGATTAAATTGGTCAGGGGTGCATCCAGGCATGGGGATTTGTAAAAGCTCCAGGAGGATTCTAATGAAGAGCCCAGGCTGATGAGTATAGCTCTAGAGAGAGGCAAAGGCTTTCATGGAAATCAATTGTCAGACTAATTAATAATCAGGGGTGGGTTTTGCTGAAGGTGGCCTTGAGTTTAAGTGTCTTTTTATTTATATATAATAACAGCTAAAGCTTTTCATTTATACAAGGTTTACTTCAGGCCTCTTTTAACAAAAGAATCTGATAATTGTAGCTCTGCTTGTATAGACCATGTGGGTGGGTCTGTGGCTTGAAAGGAAATCCATTTATATATACTTCACCCGTTAAATAAAGGATAGAAGACTGGGCAGAGAAAATGTGCCTGCAGGCACTGTGATAACCTGTGAAAAGGCAAAAGCCTTGGTTGAGATTTGCGATAACCAGACAAGAAAGAACACGAGTACAAAACACATTAAATTTCAAGCCCATAGGAGGCGGATGGAAGGTGTTATCAGAGGCGCCATGATGCAGGGAGACAGGGATGCTTCCTAACAACCGAAAATTCCAGAGGAGGACACCACTGCTGGGTTTTAACACCAGATAATTGGTTTCAGAAGAAAATGCCTTATAGCACTTTATTTTTGGTTAAAACCAATCTATTCAATGCCATTTTTACTATTTTCCACCAAGCCCTCATTTTCTAAGACCTTGATCTCGCTGCTCATGATTTGGTTAACCATGGTATTCAACAAGACCACAAGCTCTGTTTATTTGGATTATGGGTCCAAGCCAAGTCCAAGATTTTGTAGAGTTTTGGAGTAGAAGACAGGATATAAGACCATTGTGGGAGCCAGAAGAGGCTCCTGGCTGATCCAAGTCTAGTCCCTTAGTCACACAAGTCAAAGACAATCACCAGCGTGTTAGTGAAGAGGACTTGGACCCTGAGACCAGAACTATGAATCCTTTACTAAACAAACCCCAAAGAAACCACACCTGGGATTTTATTAACATGCAGGCTTTGATTCATTAAGTTCCCATGGGATGCTGATGCTGCTGGGGCAGGGACCACACTTTGACAAGCATGTTTTAGAATATGTTGTGGGCGTGTGCAGTAGCGGTTGGGATGGGGTGGGGGTGGGGGAACCAGCTTGAGTCAAACCCATGTGATTCAGACTTTTAACAGCCTTTCTCACACCTAGTATGGTAGTCTGACCACCCATTTATGAAGTGCTGAGGAGAACCCATCTTAAGAAAAGAGGAAGCTAGGCAGACAAGTGTGGTCTCCTAACAGAGGTTCCTATTAAAACAGTTGATTCCGATGGGGCCACATCTCTGTTGGTCAGGTTTGCACCCCAGCCCAGTAAGAGGGCAATAAGTCAAACCATAACATCTGAGAGCTGGCTCGTCTCAGTGGCTCAGTGGCTAGGGAGCCAGCCACATACACTGGAGCTGGCAGGTTCGAATCCAGCCTGGGCCTGCCAAAGAACAACGTCAACTGCAACCAAAAAATAGCTGGGCATTGTGGCAAGTGTCGGTAGCCCCAGCTACTTGGGAGGGTGAGGCAAGAGAACCGCTTAAGCCCAAGAGTTGGAGGTTGCTGTGAGCTAAGACGCCACAGCACTCTACCCACACAGGGTGACAGCTTGAGACTCTGTCTCAAAAAAAAAGAAAAAAATTCTGAGAGCTGTTGTCTCTAAAAATTGTATAAGACATCGCAGGATGAAGCACCTCACCAACAGAGGCTAGGACAGAATTTCTGCCTCACTCTGATGGCTCAGAGGCCCTTGTGAAGCATTGCTCCCAAACAAGAGGAGATGACACAAGATGGTTTTTCAGAGAGCTGGGAATCATAGCCTGTTTCCTACATCTTAGTCACGTGCTGAAGAGGACAAATATTGCCTATCGAGGACAGTCACTGTAAGTCACTGATCATAACTGAGGCCAAATGGACAGGCAGGGGTATATCCATATACTGGATTGAATTTGTCTTTGAGATTTCTTCTTTGAAATGATAGTGTGGCTAACTATTCATTCATTCATTTGGTCCAACACTTACTGCAAGCCTCTGTGCCAGGCATTATGTTGGATGCCAGAGATCTAAGGGAAGCTAAGACATGATCACTCTCCCAATGAGGAAGGAAGGACCTAGACACATAAAATACTAATAATACTGCTGGGACAGGTGAACATCCAGGAGTTATAGGGGGAGCAGAAGAAACCTTCAGTTCTGTCTGGGCTTCAAGGAGGAGCTCCTAGAGCTGATGATGCCTGAGCTGGATTTTGTAGGCATTGGATGAGGGGATCCAGAGGGAGGGAAAAGGTCTTGCTGGCAGACAAGCAGCATTAGCACAGTGATGAAAGTGAAGGCCCATCTATCTGAAGGATTAATTTGTTTGACTGGGGTTGAGTTCGTGTAGCTGGAACCCAGAGTGTGCAGAAAAAAGTGGCAAAACATGAAGCAAGAACCATAAATTTCAACTATGTAAGCCAGAGTTGTTCAAAAGAAGGATTTGAGGGCGGCGCCTGTGGCTCAAAGGAGTAGGGGGCCAGCCCCATATAACGGAGGTGGTGGGTTCAAACCCAGCCCCGGCCCCCCCAAAAAAAACTGCAAAAAAAAAAGGATTTGAGTACTCACAAGGAAAATGAATCTCTTCATTAAACCCCTTGGTGGGCTAAGTAGCTATCATTTGCATTCTTAATTTAAACCCTTTGTAGGCTTTAAGAAACTAGAAGAAAATTTCGTATTACAAAAGATGTCACTTAGAAAGAAATTTTAGCACAGTAATAATGTTATTCAACAAATCTTTGAACATCTCTCTTCTGTTTGGAAAGACACAAATGAAAAAGAAATATTATCTGCAATACGAACAATCAGGTTTTGCTCCAGGGCCTGGAGCAAACTAACTAACTGCTCACTCTGAAAAAAATCACTGAGCTTCTCTGGGTTGGTTTTCTCATTTCTGAAATGAGTAGATTATTGGCTCCATGAGGTTCTATCTAGTTCTCTCTCTGTGTGTGACAAGATCCAGTCTCTCAAGAGCTCAAAAGCAGGGAAAGTAGCAGCAATCAGAAATGGCTTTTAGGCAGTGAACTTTACCAAGACTGATGGGAAATCCCCAGGAATTCTTGACATCTCCCCACATCCGCCCCAGCAGCAATGCAGGAAATCTAGTTCACTGTCTTCAGCAGACTCAATGGAACTGTTTCCTCAATGAACCCCCATGCAGCCTGTGTACTAAGCTTCCCTTCCAGAGGCTTTTCTTTCAAGCCCTCACTCCCTCCAATGCCCCATTCCTCTCATTTCCTTCCCCTCTCTCAATCTGGTATAAAACCCAGCAATTTAATCAGCAGCACGAAATTTCTAAGGCACCCAAGTGAGTGAGGAACCAATAATGGTCCTGGACAGCATAGGCAGGAGATCTTTCCACCTCCAGTTCAATGGGCAAAATGGACTGTTCAGTTCCATCAAGTTGTTTAAACTCAATGCAACAGATGGTTTTAGGCTTCCAAGCACTCACACTAATATATTTTTGCTGTTAAAAAAAAAGGGGTGGTATGATTTCAAATACCCTACATCCTCTAACCACAGTCACACACTGAAAAATGATGATATTTACTTTAAATCCATGCGACTGAACGTAGAATCTTCATGCCTGGTCTCTGCTAACACCAGACTTTGTATTTAACATTCAAGTGCCAAGATAGCTTCTCTCACTTTCTCTCAGTTCTTACACCCACTCACATATACATTTCAATGTAAAGTACTGCAGAAGTTACTTACTCTGCTATTTGTTCCTGTCTTGCCCAACAGCCCAAGCCAAAGTTAAACATCACTCATAACTTTGCTGTGTAGATGGCAGTAGGATCTTCCTTCTGGATATCAGATTTTCTTGGGCAATATAAAACTATTTTTTGCAACATATTTTCAACTTCTACCTTATATATACTCACAGTAGATTTAGAAATGTGAAATGCCTCTCTAATTTTTGTAAAGAACAAAGTAATTATTTGGTTCCTTTTTCTTTCTTTCTTTCTTTTTTTTTTTTTTTTATGACAGTCTCACTGTGTTGCCAGGGCTACAGTGCAGTGGCATTATCAGAGCTCACTGCAACATTCAAGTCCTTAACTCAAGCAATCCTTCTGCCTCAGCCTCCTGAGTAGCTGGGACTACAGGCATACCCCACCATGCCCAGCTAATTTTTTCTACTTTTAGTAGAGATGGGGGGGTCTCACTTTTGTTCAGACTGGTCTTGAACTGAGATGAACTCATCCTCCTTGGTCTCCTAGAGTGGTTTGCTTCTTTTAAAATCACATAAAGTAGGTTCAATTTAAAATAAAGGGTTTAATATCCCTGTTGCAACCTGGAACTCTTTTCAGATAAAACCATTTTTGATGAAATAAATGTTAATTTTAAAAACTTAAGAAATGCATAGGGTTTTAAATAGCTGGTATCCTTAAAAGAGTTAATGCAACTAGAGTTGATAAAGAAGAGTCTACTTTATAGTTACACATTTTGCTAGTGGGAGGAGAAAAAAAAAGGAAATGATTATTACTTGTTTGGGTATCTTCTACTAGCTGGTCTCTTACAAAACGGCCCACTACAGGCCAAGTTAATTGGTTGACTAGATACCTTCTACTAGAAAGAAACAACAGTGTGATTATTGATAGCAGGAGAAACCCAGTTCATCCTTACAACCCCAGAATTACATGGTTTATGATCCATTCTATATACAAATATAAATAAAGTAGAGGGAGAGAAAGAGAAAGACAGCAGGCATCATATTCATTCTATTTCTTGGAATCATTCAATGAATTTTAGAGTCAGAAAAGAATCTTAGAAATCACCATTCATTCTCACTTTTTTATTTTACACCTGAAAGCAAAAAACCCACTTGGTGATCAATAGAAAAGAAACTGAACAGCCTATTACAGAATTTTCAAAAGGGAAAGAAACAAAGGTAACAAAGTACTAAAAAACAAAGTAAAAATATTTGAGGAACCAGAGTAGGTGGCTACCTATGGTTGACACGATTCGTCAGTTGGAAATTATATGCACTGCTAAAGGTTCCAATAACTGTTAGGCAATTTGGACCAAAAAAAGTATAGCTTCATAAAAATTTGGAGAAAACAACAAAAACTGTTACGTAAAGTGACTTTATGAGAGATTTATTCTATTCAATTTTTAAACAGGTATTATCTTCATGTACATTTTGATTCAACTGAATATTATTTATATGGACTTTCCTCACAAAATGTACAATTTTAATAATAATAAATTGTTAACTGTTAGTTGCTCAAGAACTCAAGAAAAATGGATGCAGAAGAAAAGGATCTGTATCTTTAATCAAGGGTGTGGCACTTTAAAAGTAAAACAGGAGACTCAGACCTGGAGAAAGAGGACTGGTATCCTTTATAAAGACAGAGTTTGCCATACAAAGAACTTGAAAATTTCTAAATTACTGGCATCTTTTTATTTCTTAGGCTATTTGGGGAGAAGGTAAATATACTCCTTAGGGGGGAAAATGCATGATGTTTAGTATTACTGAAACTCTGGTTAAGTTACACCTCAGTGCTGGTTAAGTTATATACACTGCATACACCCACACAATATTAATAACTCATAAATATTCAAAGATTACAGCAGCTGGAGGAGGGTAGACCCCAGCCTGTGATGGGTGCAATTAATCCACAGGCCAGAAATGTGATCTCTTTTTGGACACTACTCCCCAGAGATGTAGCCCTTGGGTTCAGTTTGAAAGCCCTTGACGCAGGTTAGAAAGGAAGTAGCTGATAGTTTAACTGTGAGTTATTTGCTAACCAGCCCCAGAAGACATACTTTAAAGGCACACTTTGCAGCTACAAACACACCCTCTGATAGACATTCTATAACTGTCAAGAAAAGGGGTTATCATCTTGCCAATTTTGTCCCCCTTTCTTCCTAAAACGGGTGTACATTTTTTCAAAAAGTCAGAGTTCCAAGATTTCTGTCTCATGTAGATAAATTATAGTCTACAAAAATCACACGAGGCTCTCACTCAATGGTTTCCGTTAAGTTTCCATGGATCTAAAGTCAACCATGTTTTTGAAACATAAATATATGTGTATGTGAAACAGAAAATCTAATAAATCATGCACTCCCCCATATTTTTGGATTCACAGCTATTTACCTAGATTTACCTTTATATAATAGGTGAATTAAATCCTTTAAGCAATTATATTCTA
Organism: Arctocebus calabarensis; assembly: GCA_963573935.1. Lineage (NCBI taxonomy): Eukaryota > Metazoa > Chordata > Mammalia > Primates > Lorisidae > Arctocebus > Arctocebus calabarensis. Next base: position 40,763 of record CAUYON010114422.1, on the reverse strand, counting down.
ATATAAGCGACTTTCCAAAAAAAAAATACAGTGGTGAGTAGAAAATGCAATATTTTACTTAATACAGTTAGTTTAGCACATTTCCCAACTCTTAGTGAGTTCTGGGGCGTTACTACTTCGCTCTGCCTCCAGATTTAGTATAACGGTGTCCCCAATTTAATTGGAACCACTGTTACTTAGAAACTGCGGATCTAATTAGTCTCCCCACTGAGAAAGAATATTTAATTATTACTACCTTTTGGGTTTAGCAAAACTTTTTAGTTTTGTTTGTTTTATTACGCTCAACCCTACTGACTTTCCTTCTTGGATCACTGCAATAACTTACTTTATGTTACTGTATTTTATTTTTCACATTTGACCTTTTCTTCACGATGCTTACAAGGCTCTCAGCGCCCAGGGGGATAGAACTGAGAGTCTGGCCACTCAGGCCCCATAAGCAGAGGCGGCGAGTCCCACAAATCCCCAAGTCCCTTCGGGCTGTGACCTCTGAGGGCAGCGGTCTCCATACTAACCGCTCATAAAACCTCCCCGGCCCCTGACCGCTTCGCAGCCTGTTTCCCGAACACCCAGCGAAGGCTGACTTAGGTAGCGGGGCGGCCCTCACCTCTTCCCCAATCCTTATCTTGTTCCAATCGTCCGCTTGCTCTTGGCTCGGAATGTGAACGCTAGGTTCTCTATGCGGTAACTTAACCGTGTGTGGGCCCTCGGCTGCCCTGGTCAGTCAGGGCCACTGGGCGTCGGGGACCTGGGCTGCACCGCGCACCCCGCCTGCTCCCCGCAGAGACCCCACCCTGCGGTCCGCGCGCGGCGGGGAGGTGAGGGCGCTCGTCCGGCGTCCCGGGGTCAGTCCGGCTCCGAGGCCACATAAGGTCCAGGTGTACCGGCGCTGGCCCTCTCCTGGGATCCGTCTGCTCCCTCGGGCACGCGACCCCCTCCACACTGGTTCTCCTCCTTCCCTCTTGTGGCGCGAGGTCGTGGCCAGTGCCCGGCCCCGCCAGCGATCCAGCCACAGCGCAGCGCCAGGCAGCCTGGCGGGGGTTCGGTTGCCACCGCTCCGACTCCGGGGGGTCCCGCGGAACCGCGCCAGGCTGCCTGACACAGGCTTCGGGTGCCAGACGGGTCCGGGCGCTCGGTGCTGCGGGTGCCCGGAGCTCCGGCAGGGAGACCCCGCCCAAGAGCTGGGTAGGGGATCAGCGACTCTGCGGCAAAAGCGCAGCCCCAGCGCGGACCGGGTCTGGGCGGTGGTGCCCGCGGGTCCGGGCCAGCCCCTCTCCGAAGCGCCCACGCTGAGAAGGGGAGCCACGACCCCAGGCGTGTCCGCGCCACTCATGTGCCAGGTTCCCGCCGAGGCTCACTTCCCGGGGCTGCAGCCTCTCTCCCCGCACGCGCCCGGGCCCGGCCGCCCATGTCCCCCATCCCTGCTCCGGCCCCGGCCGCGCCTCACCTGGGAGAAGCAGACAGCCCAGCAGCGCGCACAGCAGGGCCGCGGTGTCCCAGCAGCTGACCATGGTGAGCGCGACGCGGCCTTCTCGCCCGATGTCCGCGCTCCCTGCCGCCAACGACCCGGCGGTCCGAGCCCGTCCTCTCGCTCTCTGCCGCGGCTGGTCTCGCGCTCTGGCCGTAAGCCGGGGAGCCCCTCTTTGCAGCTCTAGCCAGGAGACAGCTACTTTCCCGGGTAATCCTGGCCGTCCGGCGCCCGCTGGCCGCTGCGCCCGAGTCCCGGAGCCCGCTCCGAGCCGCCGCCGCTGCCGGGGAGGAGCCGCGAGGAGTGTCCGGCTGGCGCGCTCCGAGCCTCCCGCGGACCTGGATTAAGAGGAGCCGAGGGCGGGGGCGATTTATAACCTTTCCCCAGCCCACTTCCTACCCTGGCACCTCCTTCTAGTGACGTCAAGGGGTCCCCCACCCCTCATCCGCCTCCCCACCTACCCTCTTCTTCCTCCGGGGCCAGCTTCCCCACGGCTCTGGAGAGGGGCGGGGGCCGCCGAGGGCGGGTGGCCCTGGGCCGAGCGCTGGTGGGGAGGTGCCGGCGACGTGGGCAGGGAAGCGCGGCCCCCGCAGGTTCCAGGGTCCTTACTCCGTGTCCTCCTGCCCCCACCCCTCCTCCTGCCCATCGTGCTCAGGAAATCCTTGCAGAGTCCCACCACCCGGCTTACTCAGCTCTGGGGCCGCCCGAAACTGGGGAGGGGACAGGGCTGAAGCTCCACTGCCCGGTCCCGGGCGGAAAGTCGGATCCAAGGGCAGCTGGCCGCGCCTCCGCGACGGCGTTTTTGGCAGAGAGGAATGAGGCGCAGTCCGGCTCTCTCCCCTTGCCTGCGCTTCCCGCGATGTCCAGCCTCCCCTAGACCGTCCCAAGACGTCGAGGAAGGCGCCTGAGACCCCCGGTACAAGGCATTGGACCAGGGGGACTGACTCTGTCCTGGCACCTTTGGGAAGACTGCGAAACGGCTCAAGCCCCAGGGGAGCGCATCTGCGTCTTTTTCGGCCGCCTTGATTCACCCGCCCAAGTCGTTTCCTCAATCCTCTGCTTCCTAGAAGCAAAACAAGGAAAAACATCACGATCCCTCTTAAAAGCCTGTCCCTGCAACTTGTGAAACTGTCCCTGCAACTTGTAGGGGCCGAGCGCTTGAACTTTGTTTCCTAAATGCTCGAAAAACACATCTTTCTGGCGGCAGCTTCCTACCCGAGAGGAGCGACTCTGTGGCTCTTCGACAAAATCCGAGTGAAATTAACTTGAGGCACTAGGTCATTTGCCGTGACATTAATTCCACGCTGTCGCTCAGTTATGGCTCCCTCACCCCAGAGGCTGCAATCGTCCTGGGCTCCACGGAGCAGCCCAGTTTTGTCTCTGTAAACATCGCAGGTTAGAAAAAAGTTTTATTGGAACCTGCCAGACGGTCATGATAGAAAGGGACTGCGGTGGCTCCTAAATAGAGCCAGCGACTCTTCCTGAAGGACTGGACTACGTTCCCACCTGGCAAGGTTGGGCACCCCGAAGTTACACGCAGAGCAGAGGCCGCGGCCACGGGCCGCGCCACACAGGACACCTGGAGCCGCGGGCCGCGGATTCCTCGCGGTTCAGAGGCAGAGAGGACCGCGCGGAGTCACTGCTCGCCCGCTGGCTTCGCTCTTTCTGCTGTACTTTCCCCAGCTTACCTCACTACTCTCCAGGCTCCTTTTCTCCGCCTGCCACACAGCTGGTTCCTCCCAAACTACAGGATCATCCCGCCGGAACAGCTGATCCTTCTCCCAACTGGTGCCCCAACTTGGACACAGTCTGGGACACACTCTCAGAGCCACGGGGTCTCTGCACCTCACCTCAGAGCTGCCTTCACTTCTGCACCCTCTCCGAGGAGAAGCTGTCCTCGTTTGGCAGCACCCAACAGGGGCCGGGCTTTGCCTGAGGGCTGCAAACTCTCGGGCGCAAAGGCGGCACCTCTGCTTTCTAAAGGGCTCAGAAGAGGGAGGCGGAAGGGTAAAGAGACCCCTACCAGGATCTCAAGGCTGGAGGAATGTCCAGTCCTCCATGCACTCAGAAGAGGCACATTTATTTGCAGGAAAAACTCAAGGAGGACTTCTCAGGAGAGACACTTAGCTAACTCTGAGAAAAAGTGTGGTCCATAGTACCACATACTAAGGTTTACTTTATTAATCCATTTTCCCAAATGCTATTTTGATTTTTTAAAACTCACAAAGAGACAACACCTCCCAAACCTGCTGCCAGAAATGAATCTACATTGAATCTGTGAAGCTGGAACAGGCATTTGCCAAACAGCTAAAATAGTCTTTATAATCTTAGATCTAATCTAATCAGCAATATTAATATATTGCTCATTTATTTAAGGTTAATATAGTCATGGTCGAATTTAACTTAGATTTGTATAAATAAAACCAATAGTGCAGTAAGAGCAATCTTCCACAAGTTTCCCAACTACTTTGTTGAAAAGCTGCAGGGTTTTTTTTAGTATAGTCAGCAATTTCTTTACTACTACTTTTGTGAATTACATTAGCCTTCCAACAACTCAAAAATGTTACAGATTGACACAAGGTTTTGTTTTAGCTTAGATATGGGGAATAAAGGGATAGCTCTCAACCCTCTCCCTAAAAGAGATAATAGCTTTGAATGAGAATGGGCTAGGGCATTCTTCCAACTAAATCACTAATGAAAGAGGTTTTATAGATAATACTGATGGAAAAGATCAAATTCAACACTGCCTGGTGGGTATAAAAAGCTATTGAAGTAGACTATCTGCTTGCTTCCTGCTCTCATACAAAAGAACATTTCATCTCCTGTTTCGTTAGCAAAACCAGACACTCTCTCTTGTTATCAGCTACAAACATTCCCTTGAGGTTTGCTTCTCACCCTACTCACAAGACCCTGTTGGTAAAGCCCCAAACTGAATAAGAGTATTGGAGGACCCCGGACAGGAGGGAATCCAGGGCCTCATCTTCCTCCAAGGACCAAGCGTGGAGCTGCTCGGCTTGTAGTCACTTAGGCTCAGTCAGGAATTTATTCCCAACGTGGGTTAGACAGCTTAATTCAAAAGAAAAAATACACTCCATGGCTATACTCTGCATAGCACAAAAATATATGCTAGGATACAAGAACCAAAGAGCTCACAAAACGCTTCTGTGTTATATGAGAAAATGCTTCACACTGCCTACCTTCTGGAGAGAACAGACTCTTTGGGCTGAAAAGCACACACCCCACATTTCTACAGGAAGTTCTGAGTTCACCAAGAAGACACATTTATGGCCCTAAAGCCATACTTTATCCACGGATAAGGTCATGGCTCAAAAGTTCTCCTTATGGCAATCTACCACCGTGGCCCAAATTTCCCCATTTTCAGAGAACTAAACTCCTGGTACTGGTTTTAAAACCCATTCAACTCATCTACTGGGCAAACTCACGGGTTTCTGCCCTGTAATTCATTGAATACTCAAAACCACCTCCAGTCCTCCAGGCATCTTTTCTGCAGCCTCAATACCTACATCTCATTGCCCGCTCTTCAGCTATCATGCTCTAGAAATCCCTTCCAGCTCCGTTTAATGTTCCAGCTTACCGATGTCCCAGCAAGTGATGTACCGGGATTGAAAATGCATCTCAATTATTATTTCCCTCCTAGAGATAGTTTTTCTTTCAGACAGAGAGAAAAGCCGGTGGGAAGGCACAGAGGTGGGTGAGGAGAGTAGTTCAGATGGGAAGAGCAGGAAAGGGAGGGGAGCACAGAGGATACCCCGACCTAGAAATGAAGCCAGTGTCACTGAGCTCAGGACGGGAACTGCATCTGGGTACCCTTGTCCTCTCGTCCCTGTTGCGGACACATCCATCTACTTCTGACTACCTTCTCCCTCCCTTAGGTTGGGGGTCTCTCTTTTTTTTTTTTTTTAGAGAAAAGAAAAAAATTTCTTTTATTAAATCATAGCTGGGTACACTAATGCAATTATGGGGTACAATGTTCTGATTTGATATACAATTTGAAATACTTTTATCAAACTGGTTAACACAGGCTTCACTGCTTTTTGTTAGTTATTGTGTTAAGACATTTACATTCTACACTTAGTAGATTTAACATATACCCTTGTAAAATGCATCATAGGTGTGGTCCCACCAATTACCCTCCCTCCACCCATCCTCCCCCTTCCCTACTCCTCCCCCTCCTCTTTCCCATTCATCTTGGGCTGTAGTTGGGTTATAGCATTCATATGGAAGTGTGGGTGCTTATAAATTGGTTTCATAGTAGGGCTGAGTACATTGGATATTTTTTCTTCCATTTTTAAAAATTTATATATATATATTTTATTAAATCATAGCTGTGTATATTAATGCAATATGGGGTAGAGTGTTTCTCTTTTCATGTTTCTATAGAGACTTAATAACTATTAAGGCTAATAGCTGCAAACTACTATCCTACTGCTAGACATTCTAGTTTCTGCATAGTAAATAATTCCCAAGTAATTTTGACTTGACACTGGAATGTCTTTTAGTCAGTTTGCTGGTTTCATATACAATCTGAAATATTTTCATCAAACTCTTTAACATAAACTTCATGGCATTTTCTTAGCTATTGTGTTTATTTTATTTTTTTTAGGTGGGTTTTTATTCTTTATTTTTTTAAATACATGTATTTTATTATTCTTCATTACATTATGGGAGTCTCTGTTTGATGAATTCAGGATTCTTGCTGCTTTTTGAGGCTCTGTGTCCCTGTGGCAGAAATACCATATATACTTCTGCTACTGGAACCCAGGATCAAAGGAGCCTTTTCTGTCAGCCCATTCATACCTTGGACTCTTCTGGAACTTACTCCTGGTTAAAACTCCTGAGGCTTTTTCATGAGAGCTGTTGTCTGGTTTTACTTGTGCGGTCACAGCTTTTGATGACTCATGTTGCAGACCCTTATACGTACTCTTTTAAAACTTCTTGTTTGATTTAGCCTGTTGTTCCGGCCTGTTGAAATCATTTGGGCCTCTGATTCTGCCAGTCAGTGGATTTTCTATTTTTCCTGTTTCAAATCATCCACAGATACAATAAATGCACCTCTGGATCACTGTCAAAATCATTGATGAGGACAGAACTGCATGAATGAATGAATACATGAATGAATGAAAGTAGAGGTCTGTGGGGGCTGCAGAAACCAAGGAAGGACTCCAATTATTCCTTTATGTCAGCATCTCCACATGTATTTTCTCCAAAGAAGATTACATATCAACTCTCCAATATTTACTATGTTGCTATTTAGGAATAACTGATGGTCCTAGCAAGAGGAAATAAGACAGGTAGGTCTTATTCAAGGCATATCTGGGAGAGTAAAAAACAAAAACCAAAAGCACCCAGGCTGAGATAATTAGAGAAGCAAGGGGCAGGAGATAGGACAAAGCAGAGAAAGAAGTAATACCTCAAGGAAACACCGCCATCCAGGGAAACGTCTGAGATGGTCGTCTAACCATTACCCTTGACCAGCTCGCCTAAGGTCAGTTGTACTCTAGCCCTTAACCATCAACCATGGGCTTTTTCTCTTATTCTTTTTCTCATATTTTATCAATTTTAATACACTCTTCTAGTCATAAACTGTAACATTTTAGAAAAATGAAAAGATAGGGAGGTCTGGATGAGTCATAATTCCATATCTCACTGGAGCCACTGTGATCGCTCTGGGGAATTTCCTTCAAGCCTCTTTCATAGAGTGTGTTTCTCTTTTCATGTTTCTATAGAGCCTTAATAAATATTAAGGCTAAATAGCTGCAAACTACTATCCTACTGCTATACATTCTAGTTTCTGCATAGTAAATAATTCCCAAGTAATTTTGACTTGACCCTTGACACTGACATCTTTTAGTCAGTTCAATACACACACACACACACACACACATCAAGAGCTCTACTTCATTTGAAACTCCCCAGCTTCGTCCAACAGTGACCTGGCTGAGCTATCGGGGGAAGGAAACAGCTCATGTCACGGTGCATGATCCAGGAAACGTATTCTTTCATTCAGTAAATATTTTTTCGAGCCCATACCCTGTATGCATACTGGGCTAGTCTGGTTGAAAATAGTAACAGGGGAAATATAATTATTGCCCTAGAAGACCTTATAACATATCGGGGAAGGTCAGACTTCTATGAAACATCAGGAAATTTATTCTAAGGCAATTAAAGGCAAGATACAGTTATGAGTGTGAAAAGAATTGTTATTTTTTTTTTATAATTTCATTAAATCATTGTGTACATTGGTGCAAAAGAATTATTATTAATTACTAACTTGGAAAATGGCTTTGAAGATGATAACAGATTTATATCAGCAGAGAAGAGAAGGAAGTCTGGAAAGGAGCAGAAGGGATCAAAACCAGTCTGCAATAGGTAGAAGAGTGGGTGGGCCTGAGGCTGGTGGAAGATGGAGGTGGGCACAGAGAAGCTACACCTGTGTACGTACAGTGGGTGGAGGGCCTTGCACACTTGGTAAACACTTCTAAATGTGTTTCGTCCTGTAAATGCAAGAAAGAATGGCTTTAGGATGGTTAGACCGGCCAATAGTCAAAGGCATGAGATTGAAACGAAGGAATAAACTATTAATAAATTTACAAAGAAGCAAGCAGATCTATTAAGTGGTGGTGGGGCAGAAAGCAGAGAGCACACTCTGGCTAGTGCTTCAGAGAAGAGGAGGCTAGAGAGGTTTAAGGTCATGGATGAGGCAAGAGCCCAAGAGTACCCTAACATCCCAGGGAGGACCCTAGGAAAGCCGCATTGCCTAGCAGGGAGGTTGCAGGGGACAGGGCAAGGGGGAAGGACTTGGTCTCAGCCATGTCAGGGTGAATGGGCAGCGGAAAGCGATCCACCTTACTTTCCAGCTTGAGCCAAAGTGGAGTTTAAAGAGATAGGATGGCCCAGGTCTAATCATTCTCAGGAACTAGAAACTCTAATGCAATAGCCTAACGATCTATATCATGGCTATGATATGTGTTAGAAGACCGACATCGTATATATGAGATAGATAAGGCTGAGTGTTGTGTAACAGCTGGGCTCTGACCAGGAAGTTCTTTAAAAGCCATGAGCTTAATTTAATTTCCACTTCTGAGTAAGGAGGGGTGATAGCAGAGTTCTCCAGCTTTAGCCTTCCTTCTCCAGAAGTTCCCTGAACTCCAGACACACCCTCAGGGCAGATCTGCTGGCGACTTCAGTGGAAGACCAGCCCTTTCCTTCCTGCGTCTCTTCCAGCCCCTCCTGGATGCACTTCTCATGAGCAGCAGGAGCAGAAGCCGTCCTGGGGCCGCCGGCCACACTCTGCCCTAGACGGCAGCCACCTGAACCAGCAACTGGCCACACAGGCAGAAAACTGTGGCGAGAAGAACTGAGTATACTATGGGGCTTTAGATTCTTATGTTGACAAAATAATAGGCCATAAAATTAAGCCGTAGCTAACCTGAGAATGTTGTTTCAAGTCATTACCTGAAAGTTACATCATAAACTGCTTTACTCTAATTTTTAGACTGCTAAATAGCTTTGCTTCTATAATTTTCATGATAAAACTTTCCTTAGAACACCTTTCTAAAATATGAGAATCACTGTTGCTATATTTTTGAAGTATAACTCCTTTTTACCAACATAAGAGAAAAAAGTTAATCCTAAGATATGACAAACAAATTTTGTTTTTAAATATTAAGCACCACCAGGCCTGGTGGTACATACCAGAAGGAAGGCTGGCTTGAGGCCAGGAGTCTGAGGTAACAGTGAGCTATGATCACACCACTGCACTCCAGCCTGGACAAAAGCACAAGACTGTGTCTCCAAACAAACCAAAACAACATAAAACACATCAATGTCCAAAGCATCAAGTCAAATATTGGCATGGTTTTTCTTGCTAAAATTTAAAACCCAGCCAAATAATAGTTTACTTAAATAAAATACGCCTTCTTCGAATACTAATCACAGATGAAGGGATAACATGTCTGAGATTTGCTTTAAAATTATGCAAAAGCCCAATTACACTAATTTGATCTTTACAAATTATATGAATGTATTAAACTATCCCATATATCATAAAAATATGTACATATATTAGGTATCAGTAAAAATATATTTTAAAAGTATTCAAGAGGATGTATATAACAAGATACATATATCAAGACAAGCCATGTGTTGATAATGTTGAAACTGGGTCATGGGGATGTAATTTATGCATTTTTTTTCTTCTTATGTGTATGTTTAATTTTTTTCTTAATACAACTTAATTTTCTTGCCTAGTCTGAAATTGAAAAGGTAGACTATCAGCCCAGAGTAAATTTTAGGATCTCAGCCTGAAGCTAGAGAGAAAAAAGGGACAGTGAATGTTACCTGGTCACTACAGCTCTGGTTTCACTGATAGTTAGGAAGACATATGTGGTTCCCACGAGTTTCCAGCAAATCCAGTGTAACTTAGGTGAAGAGATATGAAAAGAATAAATCAATCACAAGGGGAAACAAATTTTAGTGTTACAAATCCACTTGATATGGAAAGTACTGCTGGGTAAAGAAGTAGCACAGATAAGAAGAAACAAGATTAGGAACCCAGAAGGAGAAAGAAAGCAGGAAAATTCTTTGAAAAGGAAATCAAGAAAAATACTATCTGTATGACGGAGCAGAGGGAAACAAATCCCTTTTCTTCATTATATTCATTTGAAATTAAATAAATTCCTCTTAGAATCCCTTTTCTTCTCTACTATATTTATTTTTAAATCATGGATGAAGATCATTAAGCAGAGAAAATGAAAGAGGGTGAGAAGATAAAAACTCATACTTCATTCTCTAATGATATTATTAAAAAGGACTTTAAAAACTGTGTTTTTAAAACAAAACAAAAACAAACAAGATTGGTTGGCAAGCATCCTAGGCAATTTTAAGAATAGGAAGATAATACTGAAAGACAATTAGCCGTTTTTTCCCAGAACTTATGAATAACAGAAGTCCCAATAATCAGAAAAAGAAAGAATTTCTGAAGACTGATCAGTGGAGATAAATATAGAATCATAAAATATTAGTGTGTCTAGTCCAACCACTTGATCTTACCAGAAGGAAACAGGCCAGTAAGGTAATATGCTGACCAAAGGCACACCTAAAGTTGAACACAGGGGGCAACTCTTGACTGGGTCAGGCTTAGAGCAGTGGTTCTCAACCTTCCTAATGCCTCGTCCTTTAATACAGTTCCTCCTGTTGTGGTGATCCCCCCCCCAACATAAAATTATGGAAAGCAGTACTTTCCATATCAAGTGGATTTGTAACACTAAAATCAAATAATTTTATGGTTGGGGGGTCACCACAACAGGAGGAACTGTATTAAAGGGTCGCAGCATTAGGAAGGTTGAGAACCACTGGCTTAGAGCCTCTCCTCTCCCGGGACCTCCAGACCCAGAGCCCTCTGGCCTACCTGGGAGAACAGAGTTGGTTCCAAAAGGCCCACTTCTCCATCCACTGGTCGGTGTGAGCTGATCTCACCAATCAGAGAAGGGCAGGCAGGATTTACCGGCAGTCAGCTCGAACCTCATCCAGGTCCAGATTGCCACCTTTGGGCTCAGGGGTACCGCACCCAGAAAGCAACATTAAACAAAGTGGAGAGCAACGTACTTCTGCTGGTAACACGGGGTCTGGACACACTCCAGGGGTTTGAATCTTAGCTCTGCCTCTTGCAGTATATCTGACCTTGGGCAAGCCATCTAACCTCTCTGGGCTGCAGCCTCTTAGTCTCCAAAGCAGGGATGATGATAGAACTGGAGGGCTGTTCTGAAGATTAAAGGAGGAATCCCGAAAAGCATTTATAACAGTGCCTGGACCAAAGTCAGCACCGGATAAGTGTGAAGTATGATTACATTGGTAATGTCTGCTCTAACCCTCTGCACCCGCCCTAACTAATCCTCTGGCACTTATCCCCATGGGTTGTCTGCACTTCTGCCCTCAAATTCCAAGTCTCCGATGGGATCGGGCTTTCACGGGGTGTCGGCACACTGTCTGCACCTAACCCTTATCCCTCAGGGCGGACCCTTTCCTGCTTCCCCACAGACATCCTTTGAGGTCCTGCCTCCGTCTGACTTCAAGTGTCCCTGACACATTCAGCCTCCGCTTGCCAGTGCCATCCCCTGGGCTGCAAGTCTGCAGATGCCATCTGCTGGACCCTGCCCCTGGGTAATGCCGGGTGGCATGGCCACTGCAGGGCAGCTCACGGTTGCCGTGTTCCCTGCTCCTTTCTTCTCCATCCTGCCCCCGTCCAGGGCAGCAGCTCATCTCTCCCTACCAGCCCTCCTGCTAATGTCCTAGCATAAAACCTTTAGCTGTATGTAAGAACCCTGCCCCCCCGCCCCCTGCACTCTGCACCCCAGCTTCTTAAATAAAACAAAAACCTTGATCTGCCAAAGTTGGCATTGGAGGGAAGATCTCATCCTGATCTTTCCTTTCCTTGGGTAGCCCACTGAACCCTGCCACCATAGGCTGGGCTTTGGGGTACAGTGCTGCTGTGGTATTCCACACACGTGGACAAATGCTTCTTTTAAATTCCACCAGCATCACTGACACTGGCTATGACCCTTATGAGGACTCTACTAAAGGCGCAGACAATACAACAGCGGGTATGGCATGCCCCCTCCAGAGCCCTCTGGCTGTTCTCCTCCTCCTCCCATCTTGAGCCCCATCTGTCCCTAGTCTGTCACTTCACGTGATACAGTTGAGCCGCAGAACCAGCAAGAAACCATAGCTAAGGGGCTTGGGTAGAAAAGCTGAAGGAAGCCGAAGCTGACAGGTGACTGGCCTGCCTGGTTTTGCTCTCTATACTTAAAATGCTATTCTACTTTTAAAATGGTGGTGGAGAAAGAAGAGATAGGAATACTGTGATTTCAGTATCTAGAAAGAACAGCAATTACAATTAACAGCCACTGACTGTTTTCTAAACAGTTTCTGTTTAGAAAAGTCCTAGTGACTCATCCTTTATCAATGAACACAACTGAAGTCTCCAAATATTCAGTGACATATACAGCTAAGGCCTCCTAACACAGGTGGCACATCAGGGCTCCTCACAGCTGAGATGGGGCTCCTCCAGCTCCTCAACCCATCCTCACACTAGTAAGGATGAAGAATAACCACAGATGACAAAAAAAAAATGTTTTAAATGACTCTTCACCTGCGATAGCTAGCACTGTGGCGATGGAAGAAAAGCAATACAGACAACATCATCTCACATAGTAAGGAGTCTGCAGGAGGAAATTCGAGGTTGGATGGGACAATTTCACAGTGAAATGAAGTGTCAACCAGTTGTATTACTGAAAAGGGAATCTAGGAAGGAGTTGTTTTTTTAATTATAAAATACAGGAAAATCCCAATTCTGCAAAGCAATAAAGGAGTCAGCATGACCTGACTTACTTCATCAGCTCGGGGTCCTCCTTGGCATCCTTGGTGGAAGCCACCTTGACTCCACTTTTCATGGCACAAGGACAGCCCGACAAGCTGGTTTTGAAAAAGGAAAACAGGCCACCTCAGTCCCAGAATGGCAGCTCCTCACACCCACCCATCTCCTGGACTCCTCTCCAGTTCTGTGACCCCAGGCCAGGTGGGAGGGAGTGAAGGCGGAACAACTGATCCATCAATTCCAAGGAGCAGTCTGCGGGTGCCAAGGTGTGGACAGGGCCGTGGAACAGGAAGGAGAAGAGCCCTTGACTACTGATTCCCAGGCAGGCCTTCTCTTTTTGCCTTGTCATCTCTGATACTGCTATTTATTTATTTATTTATTTATTGAGACAGAGTTTCATTGTGTCACCCTCTGTAGAGTACGTGGCATCACAGCTCACAGCAACTTCAAACTCCTGGGCTTAAGCAATTTTCCTGCCTCCGCCTCCCAAGCAACTGGGACTACAGGCAGCTGCCACAATGCCCGGCTATTTTGGGGGTGCAGTTGTCATTGTTGTTCAGCTGGCCAGGGCAGGGTTCGAACCTGTCAACCTTGGGGTATGTGGCTACTTCTGTAACCACTGTATTACTGGTGCTGAGCCTCTGATACTGCTTTTGTGGTTACCAAGTGGCTTGTACATCTATATTCAAGGCAGAAAGTGGGGCAAAGTGGTCTCCTTGCTAAATCTGATCTATTTATTAAGTAAGAACACTTCTTCCAAGAAGTCACCCAACAGAATTCAATTTACATCTCATAGGCCAGGACTAAGTCACATGTCAACTGGGTCATATATCAGCCGTTAGACTAATCATTGGCAAAGGGGCATAACATTGACATGACTGGCCTGAGTCTCTCTCTCTCACTCCCCCCCCCCCACAAACACACACACACACACAAGGCAGGACCTTCCCTCTCCTAGAAGAAATGATTTGTTTTTCCCCTCCCAGCAGCCTGAACAGGATTGGGGTCTGTCGGTAGCCAAGAAGGAGATAAATTAATTTTTGAGTGAGCAAAATCAGTGTCAGTCACGGTATCTGGATAGTCATTGATGAATGACACATAAGAGCCATAAAACTTGGCCTTCCTAAAACACAGCATAGATCATGTCACTTCCCATATAGAGGGCCAAGCATAGGGGTTTATGCCTGTAATCTTGGCACATTGAGAGGCTGAAGTGGGAGGATTGCTTGAGGCCAGGAGTTCAAGTCTGGAAACATAGCAACTTCCCATCTATATAGACATTTTTTCTAAATTAGCTAGGAATGATGGCGCTTGCCTGTAGTCTTAGCTACTACAGAAGAAGAGATGGTAGGATCTCCTGAACCCAGGAGTTTGAGGCTACAGTGAGCTAGGATGCAGTGAGCTCTGATCATGCCACTAAATTCCACCCTGGGCAATAGAGTGAGACAAAACAGTAACAAAGACAACTTGTCTATTATAGTCAGGAACCACTTACCTTAACTTGGAATTAGAAGAAGTGATGGCTTATTAGCTATGTGGGTTAATCACTCCACTTTCTTGAGCCCTGGGTTCCTCACTTGCATAAAATGATTAAGTTGGGTTTGCTTCATATCTTTTTAATCTGATCAAGATTCTTCCTTTTCTTGCTTCCTTTTCAATTCAGTGCCTTCATTGTCCTGGAACACATCGTGTTATTCATTCATTCATTCCATAGGCATTCACTGAATGCCTAGAAAGTTCTAGGTACAGGGTGAGAGCAGCTCTCTGGAAATCGAGGAGTAACAACCAAGAGGGACTTGGGTCTCTGGATGACACAGAAGAAGACCTGTACCTCTTTCTAGATTGCTTCATGAGAGAAAGTGATGCATCTTTCTTTCATATACTTTTGACTATCTCAGCCTAGACCATAACTAATAAAACAGTTCCTCTGACTCCTTGTTGTGTGCTGAACTGTGCACTACCCCCAATTCATCTGTTGGAGTCCTGACCCCCAGCACCTCAGAATGTTCAAAGTGGGTTTATTGCTTTTCAATCCACTCTGATAATTCCTCTTAACTGAAGCATTTAGACTATTAATGTTCAAAATGCTTATTGATAGAGTTGAATTAATATCTAGCATATTTTTTAGTTTTCTACTTGTCAGTCTCATTCTTTCTATTTTTGTCTTTCACTCTTTTCTGTCTATTGTGGTTTCAGTTAATTATTTTATGATTTCATCTTTTTTCTTCTTTCTTAGCCTATCAGTTATACTTAAAAAAATATTTTCGAATGGTTGTCCTGGAGTTTGCATTATACATTTATAACTAAGCCAAACTGACTTGCAAATAACTCTATGCCACCTCACAGGTAATGTGAATATCTTAGAAAAATAAAATAATTTCAAGTTCTTTTTCTAGGCCCTTGTATTATTGCTGTCATTCGTTTCCTTTTTATATAAATATACATAAGCATATATGTGGTATATGCATCAGCTATGAAATCAAGCACATTGCTGCAGTTATTATTTTGAACAAATTTATCTGTTAGATCAATTAAGAATATGAAAAACAAGGAGATAAAAGAAAATTTTATCTTCATTTCTTCATTCATGCCCTTCTTTTCTTTCTTTCTTTTTTTTTTTGCAGTTTTTGGCCAGGGCCAGGTTTGAACTGACCACCTCCGGTATATGGGGCCGGCGCCCTACTCCTTGAGCCACAGGCACCACCAATGCCCTTTCTTTTTTTTTTTTTTTTTGTAGAGACAGAGTCTCACTTTATCGCCCTCGGTAGAGTGCCATGGCGTCACACAGCTCACAGCAACCTGCAACTCCTGGGCTTAGGTGATTCTCTTGCCTCAGCCTCCCGAGTAGCTGGGGACTACAGGCGCCCGCCACAGCCCCCAGCTATTTTTCTGTTTTTGCAGTTTGGCCGAGGCTGGGTTTGAACCCGCCACCTTCCGTACATGGGGCCGGTGCCCTACTCCATGAGCCACAGGCGCTGCCCGCCCTTCCTTTCTTTATGTAGATCCTAGTTTCTGACCTATGTTTTCTTTCTTTCTAAAAAACGTCTTTAAACATTTCTTGCAAAGTAGGTCTACTGCTAACGGATTCCCCCAGTTTTCGTTTGTCTGAGAAGTCTTTATTTCTCCTTCACGTTTGCACAGTACAGAATTCTAGATTGGTGGGTTTTCCCTCAACACTTTGAACGTTTAACTCCACTTTCTTCTTTCTTGTGTGGTTTCTGAGAAGTCAGCTGTAATCCCTGCTTCTCAGTCAGTAGGTGTAGTTTTTCCTCTGGTCTCTTTCAGGATCTTTGTTAGTCTTCGATTTTCTGTATTTTAAA
This sequence comes from Arctocebus calabarensis, assembly GCA_963573935.1. Lineage (NCBI taxonomy): Eukaryota > Metazoa > Chordata > Mammalia > Primates > Lorisidae > Arctocebus > Arctocebus calabarensis. Next base: position 24,583 of record CAUYON010114422.1, on the reverse strand, counting down.
AATGGTATGCTTGCAAGTAGGGCTTTTGTTTGTTTGTTTTTTCGCATTTATTCTGCTTGGTGTTCTTTGAGTTTCCTGGACCTGGGGTTTGGTATATAATATTAATTGGGGGGAATTTTCAGTCACTATTGTTTCAAATAATTCTTTTGCTCCTTTCCACAAGTTTTCCTTCTCCTTCTGGTATTCCGATCATGAATAGTTACACCACTCGTAGTTTTTCCAGAGTCCTTGGATATTCTGTTCTTTTTTTTCCTCCTCTGTCTTTGTTCTCTTTGATTTTTACTTTTGGAGGTTTCCATTGGTATATCCTCCAACTCAAAGATTCTTTCCTCAGTTGTGTCCAGTCTACCAATAAACACATCAAAGGTCTTCATTTTTGTTACAGTGTTTTTTATCTCTAGCATTTCTTTTTGTTTCTTTCTTAGATTTCCAGCTCTCTATTACACTGCCCATCTGTCTTTGTATGCTGCCTACTTCATCCAGTAGAGCCCTTAGCATAGTAATCTCATTTAAAAAAAAATTCTATCTGATAACTCTAGTATCTCTACTATGTCTGGTTCTGATGCTTCCTTTGTCTCTTAAGTTGTTTTTGTTTTGTTTTGTTTGAGACCGAGACTCATTGTTGGCCTTGGTGAGTGCAATGATGTCATAGCTCCCAGCAATCTCAAACTCTGGGCTCAAGCAATCCTCTTGCCTCAGCCTCTGAGTAGCTGGGATTGCAGACACCTGCCACAACACCCAGCTAGTTTTTCTATTTTTAGTAGAGACACGGGTCTCAATTTTACTCAGGCTGGTCTGGAACTCTTGAACTCAGGCTGTTTTTATTTTTAGTAGAGTCACGGGTCTCACTTTTACTCAGGCTGGTCTGGAGCTCCTGAACTCAGGCTATCCACTCTCCTTGGCCTCCCAGAGTGCTAGGATGATAGCCATGAGCCCCCGTGCCTAGGGTGTGTGTGTGTGTGTGTTTGCATTTTATTATGCTTTGTAACTCATTGCTAGAAACCATACATGATGTACTGGGTAGAAGGAACTTCTGTGAATAGGCCTTTAGAATGTGGCAGTATGGTGGAGAGAAGGTGGAGAAAGTAAGAGAACGCTGCTGGGCTCTTCTTTCATGGCAGGGACTCATTTGACACTGGTTACGTTTCTTTAAAAGATAGCTAAACATACTCCCAATGGCTTTAATACCTTAGTTTTAAAAAATCCTGCCTTAACGACAGGGAAAACTTATTGGAATTAATCTTTCACTTTCTTTGCAATTCAATTTCACTTGAATTTCTTTTTTCTTTGAATAAATTTGAGTAAAACTCAATTCATAAATATTTCTCTATTTATCTATCTAACAGTAACATTTATAAACATCATTCATCCATCCACCCTATCTGAAAATGCTTTCTTAAGGCTGAATAATATTCCACTGTGTATAAAAACCACATTTTCTTTATTTACTCATCTACTGATGGACAATTAGTTTGATTCCATAACTTGGCTATGGCGAATAGTCCTGCAATGTACATTGGAAAGACATCTCTTCCACATGCCGAATTCAAATCTTTTGAGCAAATACCCAGAAGTGGGATTGTTGGATGATACAGTATTTCTAGTTTTAGTTTTTTTAGGAACCTCCATTCCTACCAACAGTATACAAAGGCTTCCTTTTCGTGGCATCCTTGCCAATGCTTATCTTTTGTCTTTTTGATAATAGCCATTGTAACATATATGAGGTGATAACTCATTGTAGTTTTAATTTGCATTTTCCTAGTTTTTAGTGATGTTGAGTATTTTTTCATATATCTGTTGGCCATTTGTGTGTCTTCTTTTGATTCATGTCTATTCAGATCCCTTGTCCATTTTTCAATCAGATTACTTATTTTCTTCCTATGCAGTTGCTTGAGTTCCTTGCATAGTTTGGATAGTAACCCCTTACCAGATGTATGGCTTGCAAATATTTTCTTCCAATCCATAGGTAACTTCTTCATTCTGTTAATTGTTTCCTTTTTTATAGAGAAATTATAACTTTTGATGCTTTGATCATATTGACGGATTGATTCTACCATCTTGAATCCTTGTCAAACTTCATGGTATATCTAAATATTGTTTGGTAGCCATATCTTTTAAAGGCTACAAAGTAATAATTTAGGGGATATTCCTCTGTGCAATAATTAAGATAATGGAAAAATCTGTACTCTGATTAAAAAAAAATTATAGTTGATTGGCTCAGAAAACATATTCAAAAATTTTAGAAAAGCTTATTATTGTTAAAAATATGACTTCTTTACTCAAAATATTATCAACAATAATTCTCTTGATAAGTCCCCAAGAAAGGCTTAGGCATCAAGAAAGTCTTGAGAAGTAGTGCCAGCTTCAAGGGGATACAACCATTTAGTCACAAGTGTCCTATGTTCAGAAGGTTTCCATACTTGGTTTCATGCCCTGCTGATTGCTGAATGAAATTTATAATACTTTTTTTTTTTTAAAAGGAGGTTTCCCATTTTCACTTCGCACTGGGCATTGCAGCGCAAATGCCCTTCCTACATGAAGGGCGATAAAACTGGTCAGCTGGCCAGGTCTTCCAGCCCATGAACATGGCTGAGACAATGGGAGTTTCTCTGGCTGGAAAGAAGATGATATGGGCATGATTCAAATCCACAAGGCTGTGAAGAGTATGGTTGATCTGAACACAGAATTTCTCCCATCACACCTTCACCATGAAGCCTGAAGATGGAAATTTTATGACCAAGGCTACTGTGACTGGATAGAAGTTGGAAGGCTATTTCTCTCAGAGTATATGCCATGGAGCCACTCAAACTATTCCCATTCTTGACTTTTTAAACCCAAAATAAAGCTACAAAAACTATGTGGTATCATCTTGAAGGGGAACATAAGTTATAAAAATGGACCCATATGATTGTGGTCAGAGGTTACAAGACATGCTCGAACCAACTGTTCAAATTCCCATGACATCACCACACCCACCCCCAAACCAAATCCTTCCCAGCCTGGTTCTCCATGATGAAAAACAAAGCAGAAGGGACTTTGCTCAATCCAGCCCGTTGCACGGATGGCTCTGTCTGTGAGACAACACATTCCATATTGATCACAGCATAAGAGCTTTGCTCTGCAAGGTGGACGTGTATAGGCATATTTTCAAATGTATTTTAATGTCAAAAGAGATAACAATGAGAGCAACCATTTATATCCTTGACACCAAACCAGGAACTCTATAGGCAAGATTTAGCAGATCAAACCAAGTCTGGAGAAGTTAGTGATTTGAACAAGATCACACAGGTGGAAGCAGGAGAGCAGGGACTCAACCCCATGTTCTTTGTCCTCTGCCACACTGCTGCTGGTCCTCAGCCCTGGCATATTTCCAGGCTCCTGAAGTCAGCACCAGAAAAGGTAATTGGGTTGAGCTCTCCAAACCAGCCCTCAGTCCTAGACATTCATCAGATTTTGAGCTGGGCAGATCTGGGGCCAGATATAGTGTGGCACCTTTATCTTCATATGTTTTCAGCAGTAGCATCTTGGAAAATTATTACTCTGAGGACATGAATTCCTTCTCCATTCCAAAGAGATACTATCAAAAGGTGGACATAGCATTAATGTATGGCTTCCTGATTAGGTCAATTATCCATTCGACAATTACTCAAGTGCCTATTATGAGTCATTTGTCCTCCAAGATCTTTAAAAACCAAGTAAGCAATGTTTTCACATAGTAAACGAGAAAATCTCATGAATGGTATGTCAATCAGGTTGATAAAAATATCTCAGATTGCATGTGAAGCCTGCACACTGTACCCCATGGTTGAACTAATGTACACAGCTATGATTCAATTAAAAAAAAACAAACCAAGTAAGCAGCCTTTTGTCTTGAATAGTTTCAGGCTTGTCCAACCTGTGGCTTGCATGCCACACGCAGATTGTGTGAGAACTTTTTGCTTATCTGTGGTGTCAGATATCACAAAAATTATGTACGGACCTTTTCTTTTTGCTCATCAGCTTTCAGTAGTGTTTGTGTATTTAACATGTGGTCCAAGGCAACTCTTCTTCTTTCAACGTGGCCCAGAAAAGAAAAAAGTTTGGATAGCCCTGTGAGGTGCCCAGGAATTAGACCAAGGTTTTGAGCAGGAATTTGTGGAAAATACTATTAGTGAAACATTTTGCTCTATTTTAAAATTATATACTTTATATTTTAAAATTTTGTGCAGGGAGTATATGGAAACTTTGTGTACGTTCTACTCAATTTTGTTGTGAACCTAAAAGTGCTCTAAAAAACTAAGTCTAGTAAAAAAATATTTTTAAACTTTTTTTTAAATTGTTTTGTATTAAATCATAACTTTGTACATTGATGCATGTATGGGGTTCAGGGTACTGCTTCAATATACAATGTGAAATGCTTACATTGAACTAAGTAACACATCCATCACAATTATCCTCATTTCGTAATATAAACTTTTTTTTTGTTGAGACAGAGCCTCAAGCTGTCACCCTGGATAGAGTGCTGTAGCATCATAGCTCACAGCAACTTCCAGTTCCTGGGCTCAAGCAAGTCTCTTGCCTCTGCCTCCCAAGTAGCTGGGATTACAGGAGCCCACCACAACACCCGGTCATTTTTTTTTGGTTGTAGCCGTCATTGTTGTTTGGCGGGCCCGGGCTGGATTCGAACCCGCCAGCTCAGGTGTACGTGGCTGGCGCCTTAGCCCGTTGAGCCACAGGCGCCGAGCCAAACTTTTTTTTTTGACACAGTCTCACTTTGTGGCATCACAGCCCACAGCAATCTCCAATTCTTTAATTTAAGCGATTCTCTTGCCTCAGCCTCCCAAGTAGCTGAGACTACAGGCGCCTGCCACAACACCTGGCTATTTTTTGTTGCAGTTGTCATTGTTGTTTTGGCTGGCCCCAGGCCAGGTTTGAATCCACCAGCCTTGGTGTATGTGGCTAATGCCGTAACCACTGTGCTACAGGTGCCGACCCTAACATCTATTTCTTTTTTAAGTCAACCTTCTGTTTCTCAGTTCACTATTTTCAAGGCATTACAAACTTGATGCCTCCCTAGTTTTAGGATTCACAGAAATCTGAGATCTAATTTGTTTAGTAATTCCCAGGTTAGCAAAGCATTACTGCCATAAGTTAAAAAATTACAAAACGCGGCTCGGCGCCTGTGGCTCAGCAGGCTAAGGCACCAGCCACGTACACCTGAGCTGGCGAGTTCGAATCCAGCCCGGGCCCGCCAAACAACAATGACGGCTGCAACCAAAAAATGGCCGGGCGTTGTGGCGGGTGCCTATAGTCCCAGCTACTTGGGAGGCAGAGGCAGGCAACTCATTTGAGCCCAGGAATTGGAGGTTGCTGTGAGATGTGATGCCACAGCACTCTATCCAGGGTGACAGCTTGAGGCTCTGTCTCTAAAAAAAAAAAAAAATTACAAAACGCCATTGTGTGTTAAAAAAAAATTAGAGAGCACATGTGAGAAGGCACACAAATATAAAGAGGAAGACATGAATGTTGAGGTCTTCCTCTTTGCATTTGTGTGATTTCATATGGGCTGTGTCTCATAATCTAGCAATTTAAGAGCTCTGCCATAGATACGGCTTCACTATTTATAGCCTGCACGTATTGTAACACTGAAATGATTCTGATTCATAATCTTTTTCATATCAATGTCACTAAATTCTGTTGCATTAGCAACAGTTACCTTCTCATTCATCTTGAGGATGTTCTTTTTCTTTCCTTAATATTTTAATTAACAAAATTATATATATTTGTGATAGACCATATGATGTTTTGAAACATGTATATGTTGTGAAATAGCTAGATTAGGCCATTTAACATACATATCATCTCACATACTTTCCATTAGTTTGTGGTGAAAATACTTAAAACCTATTGTCTTAGCAATTTTCTTTCCCTCTTTCTTTCTTTCTTTTTTTTTTTTTTTGTTGAGACAGAGTTTCACTATGTCATCCTTGTCAGAGTACTGTGGCGTCATAGCTCACAGCAACCTCAAACTCTTGAGTTTAAGTGATTCTCTTGCCTCAGCCTCCTGAGTAGCTGGAACTACAGGCATCCACCCCAACACTTGGTTATTTTTTTTCGGTTGTTATTGTAGTTGTCATTGTTGTTTGGCAGGCCTGGCCTGGGTTCGAACCGCCAGCCCTGGTGTATGTGGCCGGTGCCTAAGCCTCTGAGCTATAGGTGCCAAGCCTGTCTTAGCGATTTTCAAGTATACCTTGTTTTTAACTATAGTTAGTACCTTGTACATTAGATCTCTCCAACTTATTTCTCCTAACTTCTTGGGAATTTTCTTTACTGAGCCTTCTTAATTTCATAAAATCCTTTCCTAAATTTGTCTTCATGTTTTTATCTGTAAAGTTAAAAAAGTATAAATGAATTTTTAGTTCTTGAGACAAAATAGCCTCCAGAATCTCCACAATAACTCTGAAGGGTTCTTAGATGCCAAATGAAGATCAAACCAACAAGGTCTGGTAAATAAAGGGGACATAGAAAGTGAAGATGTCTGGGATTTGGTTCTTGGGAGATCAGAGAAAAGCTGGGTACCTAGCCCCTGACCGGGGAGCCTGGGAGACTAGGGTCTTCCACCAGGAAGCAAGGGGAGGTTTGGATCCCACCTCCATCACTAAACACTGGGTGATCCAGGCAAGGGAGGCAGCTGCCCTGAGCCTCAGTTTCTTCATTTGTAACACAGGGATAAAAAACAGTGCATTCCTCAAAGGGCTGTAGTCAGGATAAGCACTTAGTTCCTCAGTGTGATGAGCAAGTTGTAAACGCTCAGTGTTTCTAACCATTAAGCCTTCCCCAGTAAAATGCTACCTTTGTCCATCAACTCTGCCTGTATCTCTTCTAAGTTCAAATTTTTAAGAGATTAAATTTTATGGGTTTAGTCAAGACTGGATTGTTTTACCCTGGATGGGTTGACAAGGGTGTGTGTGTGTGTGTACCATCAGAGGGATACACTGGCATATCAGACGTCTGAACATAAACTCTAGCTTAAAATGGCAAAGAGCTGAGTTAGGAAAGGTGGTCCAATGTAAAATATTCTTTAGATGGGCAAGAAGACAACTATGGCACCCATGCTGCTTCCGGCATGTGCCATTCCACCTTGTCTCCTTCACTCAGGGCCCTGGGGAGGTGCACTGCGCTGAATGGTCATGTTGCCACAAAATTCATATGTTGGAACTCACATGTTGCATTAGGAGATCATGACGTTGGAGGGCTCATTAATGAAAGTAGTGCCCTTCTAAGAAGTGGCTGGAGAGCTTGCTTGCTCTCTCTTGTCTGTGTGAGGACACAGCAAGAAGGTGGCCATCCGCAAGCCAGGAGAAGAGGCCTCCTCAAAACCCAACCATGCTGGCACCTTGATCTGGGACATCAGTTGGGAGGAATTAAGTTATTGCTTAATTTACCCAGTATACAGTGATTTGCTATAGTAGCCTGAGTGGGCTAAGACAAAAAGGAAAGAAAGAGGGCAAGAGATAGAGAGGAGAGGATGAAAAAGGCTTCATTACACTGATGAAGGACAGCCATTTTATTATTATTACCCAGGGTTAATACAGAGGAGAGGCCAGTGAGCAGGGTGGGTACAGGACAGAAAATTAAAGTTAGGAAAGGCTTAGGGTGAGTTAGAAGGTATTTTTAACTCCAATATACATATATAATACTGGTCAGAAACTGAACACAATCAATTAGCAACTTACTGAACTGTATTTATTACTATATTTTATCTAGATGGTTTATTTAATTAAATCATGCTTTAGATAATAAAGTAACTTTAAACTAACTTTACAGATCCTAAACTAGTAAGAGGGTAGAGCCATTAGAAATTAAAACTCAAAATGTCATAAACCATTGCCAAGAGGAAGTCAGCATATTCATTAAGTTTAAGTTATTATTATTTTTTTGAGACAGGGTCTTACTCTGTTCCCCAGACTGGAATACAGTGGTGCAACCACAGCTTACTGCAGCCTCAAACTCCTGACCTAAAGTGATCCTCCTGCCTCAGCCTCCTGAACTGCTGGGATTACTATGCCTGGCTTCATGTTTAAACTTCTTAGTAAAAGGCAAAAGGTTTATATGATCTAAAGAGAAATCAGAGCATGTGTTTAAGATATTTTCAAAAATATATACTAGGCTATATTTTTATATTAAGAACTTCATTTTTTACATGCACAATTTAGTAAAGACGTACTACACTTTTGGTCTTAGTGAATCTTTCTTAGGGGAGAACATAGCCATTTAAAAATCTAAGGTGGTACTATTCACCTGCTTAAAACAGGGCAGCGTGCTGTAACTGTGAGCAGAATACTCAGGAGGAAATAAACAGTCAGGAAATCGTTCAGACCCAAACCTGCACAGTGATTGCAAACATCTCTGGGTAGTTCAAGTCTGACTGAACTAAGGTGCCATAACTATGACTCTATTTTTTTTTTTTCAATTTAGATCTGCCTCCTTTCAGAGAGATTTTGAGCTCACCACTGTGTCTAGGGGGAAATGGTGGGACACTTGTAAATGCACTTCATCAAATGAAGAGGAGGGAGGCCCTAGCAAAGGAGCAGAACAGGCAGGAGAGGTGACGTGCCGGGATGCTCTCATGGCAAAGGCTCGTCCACAGGAGCTCTAGTCAAACTCCAGGAAATTAATCAGCAATGGGAAAGGAGTCTAAGATGAATAAAAAGATGTCTGACAATGTGGGTGGGAACATCTCTGAAAGAAATGTGGGTGGATATATTTCACAGGATGGTGGAAGGCGGGAGGTGTCTGATTGAGCTCAAAGCCGGGCTCCAGTGGCAGGACCAAAGTTCTAGGAAAAGGGAGCTGGCAACAGTCTTGGAAGGAGAAGATCACTAGGCAGGAAGCCAGAACCAGATCCAAGGTCTAGGAACAGAGAGGGGAAATGAGCCGAGTGGGGTACCTCAAGTAGCAAGAGATGGTTTATTGCTAAGCCCCTGCACTGATTTATTTCAGAGACTGCTACTGACTGCAGACAATAAACAGCTTTCCAGAGAGTTCCAGCAATACATGAAGAAGATAAAAGACTCCTCTTAGTAACCTATGCAAGGTATGCCAACATGACCATCCGTTGGAAGGCAAAGGGAAATGCAACTATTCTGCATTTGCCAGCGGCCAGAGAGCCCTCAAGTCCTCCCAACTAAAGGTTATCAAAGAAACCTCACAAATCAATAAGCCTTTGACTTGTTAAGCTTCCATTCTGGCTAATCCTCTTGTGAGAAGACTGTAGGGGAACAACCTGCCTGTCTGCTGGCAGCAATAAAGTGAAACAGAAATGCCAACTGGGTATGTGGACAGATGGAGGCAGGAATCTGGAGCTGCTGAGGACAGAGCAAAGGCTTCAAATCTTTTCCCCAGTCTGAGCACTTCATTTTGAAAGTTTTATTTTCCTTCTAGTTCATGGAGTATAGAGCATGTTCCAAAAATAATTATAAGGGTTGATGATGAGGAAAGTTCAATTCTACCCCCCTCAATTTATTGGTTTGGGATGGTAACCTGCCTTTGCCTGTCACTGTCATTCTTCTGAGACAGATGTTTGCCTAGGTGTCCTGAGCAGCTGGACCCTCCCCAAATGAAATTGTTCTAGTGGAATACTGCACTGATCCCTTAAAGCACATCTGTGGAATGCTGCTGGAAAACTGCCACTGGAGGGCATTAGACATCATTTAATTTGCTCCGAGATGACTTTTGACCTCAATTCAGATCATATAGGTCACCAGGTTATTCCCACAATCACCCTCGGACATTTATCAATCTATTTCTAAAAGGTACAGAAAACAGTGCTGGGGTTGCAGATCCAAGGAGATCCTTTAAATAACTAACCATTTAATTGAAACATATAAAAAGATAAATAACAATCACAAGAGATTCAAATCAGAGTAGCACACAATATCAAAAAGCCTCAGCAACATGGCTCTCAGGGGCAAATATTTTGCAAAAGCTGGGAGAACTTTCTAAAGGTGAACTCACTGTACCACAGGGTACAATACAGTCTGCTGCCCCAATTCTCTCTCTATAGGAATGACCACATTTTGCATTATGAAAAAGTCTTTATTAAAGCAATTAGGATGTATCCAATTCCTACTTCTTAAGGACTATTTTCACTTCATTTTTCCCAAATCCATTTCTACAGACCGCAAGCTATAATCTTTTTTCTAAACTTGTAAGTAAAATAACATGTAAACAAAAACAAAAAAGTAGAATATGGTCATCCATTCATTTGAGGAGAATTAAGGAGCCTTGGCTTTTATTGGGACTTGATTCAGCTCAGCTGGGCAAAGTGACAGAGCTACAGCAACTGAGAGCAAAGCAATTAGAGGATGATTTTCTCCTTACAAAGACTCCCAAGGGTTTCTTTAGGGTGCTTCCTTAGAGGATTTAAATATTTAAGTATTGTTTTATAGACCATTAACTCTTGCAGTTGGGGGAGGAGGAAGGAATGAATGCGGGTGGTCGGACAAAGGCAAAGATTGAAAACGGAAGTGTTAGAAGCCACTGCTAGGAATTGATCAATAATTCCAGTACTTGCCTGGATATATAGGATAGATTGCCCTTAAACTGCTCACAACCTTCTCTATTTTATCTTAACATCACTAGGCATGACAATAAACTCTAACGTGGGGGGTTAAAATTCGATGGGAAATAACATTTTCCAAAACTGAATTTACAGAAAATGTTCAAATTATGGGCAAAAGGAGGTTAAGGAGAGGCAGAGGGTGGCACCTGTGGCTCAGGGAGTAGGGCTCCGGCCCCAAATACCGAGGGTGGTGGGTTCGAATCTGCCCTGGCTAAACTGCAACAAAATAGCCAGGCGCGTGTAGTCCCAGCTACTCCGGAGGCCCAGGCAAGACAATCGCCTAAACCCAAGAGCTGGAGGTTGCTGTGAGCTGTGTCGCTAGAGCACTCTACCGAGGGTGACAAAGTGAGACTCTGTCTAAAAAAAAAGAGAGAGAGAGGCAGAGGTGCATCTACAATAGATTTCCAAGCTAGCTTCCTTTCTGATCAAGGGTGGCGCGTGGAGGAGCGTTGGATGGTGGTATTGCAGTTATCAAACACGTTCGTGCGTGTACACACCGTTCGTGGTACATAGGAAATAGTGTATGAATTCTCTGTGTATACCCAGCAATCAGACGATACACAGTACACAAACGTGAACAAGAAATGGTGTAGGGGTGTCTAATAGAGGCAATAATGATTACCTATTGAAGACACAGGGGCGCGGCCGCAGCCCTCAGTTCGAGAGAAATGCACACGCAAGGAAGACCCCTCTGGTGCTTTTCCTAGAGACCAGGAACACTCCCTGGGAATTCAGGGCAGAAAGAGATGAATGCCAAAACAGAAGCTCTAAGTGGAGAGGAATGTTAAGCAACAGTTTTATGGGCCTCCCGATTGTTTAGATCTGTAAATGATGGGGCCCTCGAGACAATTCAGCCCCCAGCCCCCGCGTGGTGGCCTGCGGGAGCAGCGCAGGTGGAGGCGGAGGTGGGGCTTTCTGAGCCCCAGGAGCCCCGGCCGCCAAGTTCCCTTTCCACCAGAGCTCGGGGCTTGGCACGGTCGCCCTGACGGCCCCCGTGGGAGGGTCGCGGTTGAGACGCTAGCCCCATGTCATTGTTTCGGGCCGGGGCTTCCTCTCTGGGCGGAGGCGCGCGCGGCGGCGGCGGGAGCCTTCGGGAGGTCTATTGCTGCCGCTGCTTCCCCTGGCCGGGAGCTTGGGCTTCCCGGGGTGTGTGCGGATCCTCAATAAAAAGGGAAAAGCACGATCCCGGTGAATTTTCCAGCGCCGAGAGGAAATGCTGTTTCCTGCCTCGTACAGCACTGGTGCCAACAAGACGCACACAGGGGCCCATTGTCCCGTTAACAATGCGGCGACGGGGAAGGAGCCTAAGAAAACAGACCTCAGGGCCGCGCGAGCGTTTGATCCTGCCCCGAAGGGGTGTGTGTGTGTGTGTGTGATGAGTCTGAGAATGTGGGCGGGCGTGTCTGCGTGTGTCTGTGGGGGCGGGTGTGTGTGCGTGTTTAAGTGTCTGTGGATGGATCCTGTGCGCGTGTGTGGGCTCAGACAGACACACAGACACATCCAGCCACACACACCAGCACACTCCCACGCACACACACAGACGGCCGCTAGGGACAGGGCGCCGCCGCTGTCCGCCCTGTCTCTGCTCCTTTGGCAAGCTCCCAAGGGTGGCAAAAGAGTCCCAGCCCTCGAAAACTTAGAAAATAAAGACAGAAAGAAAAGGAAAAGAAAGGGGAAAGGATAGGACTGAGGAGAAAAGAAAAAAGAAAGGAGAAGGGAAATGAAAAAGGAAAAGAAAAGAATAAAATCATCCCGAGAGCTCTCCGGAGGCTGGTTTTGAACTCGCGGCTGGTCGGGGGCAAACGCAGACTCCGAAGCGCCCGGCGCCTTTGTCTCCCGGCTCTGCAAAGGCGGCGGCCGCGGCGCTAGGGCTGGGGCTGGGCGGGCCGGTGCGAAGCCCCGCGGCCCTCTGTCGGGGCGGCCAGAGAGCAGAGTCGCACGTAGGAGCGTCCCCAGAGCCCGCTGCCCGGCCCGCCCGACTCGCGGTGACTCGGGACGGAGCATGCATGAGCCTCATCCACGGCAGGCCGGGGCTCAGCCGGCGTGGGGGGCTGGGCAGGGCACTGGAGGACCGGGACGCCGCGCCCCGAGGAGGCGGCGGGGCGGGCGGGGCCGCCAGGGCGGCGAGCAGCTGCGGGGTCATTGCACCTGGGCGCCCCGAGGTCAGCGCCCGAGCCTGAGGACGCGGGGTTCACCGCGGCGCCCTAACGTCACCTCCCGCCCTGGGCTGGCTCACGTAGTCCCGGGGCTCGGGACGTGAAGTGCCGGCGCGGAGGCTGCTCGGGCCACCGCATGGGCCGGGCGATAAACAATCGCACAGGATACACAACACCCCGGGCTGTCACAAGTCCTTCGCAGGAAAAGATAAATAACATCTGAAAAGCTGCGGCGCAGCTTCCCCAGGCTGAACAAAACCAGGAGTAAACAATAGAACCGAAAGGAGTTCACGCACCAGACTTGGCCGCAGAGAAAATCAGGCTCGATCTCTTTCCCCACAGTTCTCACCCCGCGGGGCTGCTTCCAGAGCAAAGAGTGAAACGCAACATACACGCCCTACACACGCACACGCACACACACACACACACACACACTGGAGCGTTCAAACTTTGTCCTTTGAACAATTGGCAATTGGCACACTCTGGGTAAGAATCGCCTTTCCCAGGCACTTTCTGGAGAAAACCTTTCTGGAAATCAGGTGGCTTTTCTGGATGAGGAGGCTGAAGAATTTCCCGAAGACTACAACTTTGGAAAGTTGTTCATAACTTTGTTAGTTGATCATAACTGGCAATCACCCAAACCACCCTTACACCTTAGGTTGTCTATTGATTTGCCCCAGTAAAGAACAGAAGGTGGGGGGCATCAAAATCTAAACAAGAGAACTGCAGGTGCTCCGTGGGCAAATCAAATGTCTGTTGAAAAGACACACCTGATGTTTACCTAGTGGACATAATTTCTCTCCAGCAGTTCCAGAGCCCAAAGCAGTTCTTTGCCTTGAGGATCAGGCCTCTGGGAGCTGGTCTGAAGCACTGCCTGGTCCTTTTCTCCCTTCTTTAGAAGACTCAGCTAACGTCTAGACTGCTGGTCCACGTGGCCCAAGCAGCACAGCTTAAGTAGTCCAGCTCCCCGCCTGTATTTCTTCGACTGTAGCTCAGTGAGGAGGGCGCCAGTCACATACACCGCAGCTGGTGGGTTCGTGCCTGGCCCAGGCCAGCTAAACAACAATGACCACTGCAACCAAAAAACAGCCAGCTGCTTTGGTGGGCGCTGGTAGTCTTAGTTAATTGGGAGGCCGAGGCAAGAGAATCGCTTAAGCCCAAGAGTTGGACGTTGCTTTGAGCTGTGATGCCAAAGCACTCTACCGAAGGTGACATAGTGAGACTGTATCAAAAAAATAAAAAATAAATACAGAAACTGCACATGAGATTTATTAATTTAAGGCTTAAACCTCAAATCAATTTCCCTTGTATAGGCTACTTACTTTTTAATTACACACTTTATTATTAACCTGCTTGCATGATGGGGTCACTCCAGGAGCTCATTAGCTACCCCCACTGGTTTGCCTTTTCAGTGATTGTTAGTGTTGTGCGAATGCATTTATGTAATGTTCTTCGATTATGGGAAGGAAGTTAAGAAAGGGGGAGGTGGTAAGGATGGGGTGGGCTCCTTACTAAACACCATTCATGTCAGACTAACAGCCTCCTCCCTCTTGGACCGCTCTGACCCCTAGCTCAGCAGTGGGGTGCAAACATAGTATATTTACATTTCTAGATGTTCTTCAAGCTTTCTCATGCTAGCCACGTGGACAAAATATAATGTTAGACGCTGGCCCAAATAGGTATGTTGACGACTGATTGGAAGGCAGAACCCACAGTGTATGCTGATGATGACACGAATTTAATTCTATAGGAAGTGTCCATTTGTGGTAGACAACCCAGCCATCTATTTTGGACTGTGAGCTCCTCTAGGAAAGTACCCCTGTTGATTCCTCTTTCTTTGTATTCCCCGGACCTGGCTGAGTCCATAGAATACAGTAGGCGCTCAAGAAATATTAATTGCTGAACAAAGATACATTGTAGACCCGTGGGTAAAGTTTGGAGGTAACCTAAAGTTGAGATAGTAAGCATAATTGAATATAAAGTTAGAGTCGTCCACGACCTAACACATCAGAGCAGTGGGTGAATCTATAATGAGAACATTGTCCTCTCTTGAGTCTCTAGATTTGATTCTGCAAGTACAAATCAGGGAAGGTATGACTGAGCAGCCAGCCATACAGGTTACAGCTGACAGTAAATTCAGTGAGAGGCCCCAGAGACATCTTTCAGAAAAGGTGAATGTGCCTTTAGATTGCTCTGGATGGGAATCCACGCTGTGTTTGCTAGGTAGAGCTGGTTTTGTGGGTCACGAATGAACTCCTGTTTTAAAGAGGAATTAGATACAGACACAAGGGACCTGATTTGGGAGGAACTCAGCATCATGTTGTGTCAGGATATCGAAAGAAATGTTTAGTCTGGAAAAGAAGAGATGCTTTGGGAAACATGAGAACTGCTTTCGAATATTTGAAAAGATGTCAGATAAAACAGGCATTGAAATCTTGTAGGCTTCCACACCCCAAAGACCAATGAGCAAAAACGTCAGAGAAACTGGGCTTAAACATTCACACACACACACACACACACATCCCCACCACCACCAACAATAACAACAGTTTCAAATGCTAATCAGAGTAGTCCCAAGATGGCAGGGCCTGCTAAGAAAAGCCTCAATGAGAGTGTTTACGGCTGACACAATTCCTGATGACTGTATCTTTTAAGACAGCTGCCACAGGAGGAAGTGAGATTCCCCCTAAAGAAGTTGGATTACATTCGAACCTGGATGACTCCTAGCTGGGACTGCAGTCAAATGTGATGCAAGCATCCCCTGGTGGGTGGGGGTGGGGAGTGTTAAGACCCGGCTATTACTGCACATGTGCTGTTTTATTGTCTGCCTACTTCCATCTTCCTGGGGGCTAACTATGCTTTTGCTGTAGTTTTCTTGAACATGAGATCATTACAGCACTTTTATGTTACTATTTTATAAAGAAAGTGCATTGTGGAGGCAATGGAGAAGTGCGCATTTCTGGGTGCCAGCTTACAGATCAGGGAATTTCAAGATATAACCACTCTTTGCTCTTTTGTTCAATTCTCTTTTGAATTTCAAGATATAACCACTCATGATAGAATGTTCATGAAAACTATAGGTTTGAAGTAATTAAGATGGTGACATTCACAAAAATGTCTGACTGGTAAGGATACAGAACAACTCGAACTCATTTGCATTGTCAGTAGGAACGCAAAAGGGCATAATTATTTTCAAAAATGATTCGCTAGTTTCTTATAAATGTAAACATACACTTTTTTTTTTTTTTTTGAGACCGAGCCTTAAGCTGTTACCCTGGATAGAGTGCTGTGGCTTCACAGCTCACAGCAACCTCCATTTCCTGGGCTCAAGCGAGTCTCCTGCCTCTGCCTCCCAAGTAGCTGGGACTACAGGCGCCCGCCACAACGCCCGGCCATTTTTTGGTTGCAGCCATCATTTTTGTTTGGCAGGCCTGGCTGGATTCGAACCCACCAGCTCAGGTGTACGTGGCTGGCGCCTTTGACCGCTGAGCCACAGGCGCCGGGCCAACATACACTTTTCAAATGACTCAGCCATCCTACCCCTAGGTACTTTTCCATGAGAAATGGAAACATATGTCCCCACAAAGACCTACACACGAATGTTTCTAACAGCCTTATTCCAAATTCTGAAAACTGGAGAGAATTCAAATGTTCATCAACTGGAGAACGATTAAATAAATTATGGTAGCTCTACCCAAGGGAATACTACTCAGCAATAAAAAGTAATGAATTAGTGAAGCATACAAGGATATGGGTGAGATTTTAAAAAAGCATTATGCAAAGTGAAAGCAGCTGATAAAAAAGCAACATACTTTTTGTATTTTTATGAATTCAGTTACTTGATATTTGGAGAAGACAGACTTAGGTACAAAGATCAGATTAGTTGCCAGTGACTGGAGGTGTAGGCAGGGCTTGACCACAAAGTGTTCCAGGGGAATGCTCTGAGCGATGGAAATATTCCCTATCTTGGTGGTTGTGGTGGTTATATGACAACATACATCTGTCAAAGTCAGAGAACTGCACACCTAAAAGGGGGAATTTTACTGTATGTAAATTATACCTCAAGAAAACTGACTTTAACCAAGGCTCTGTCCCCATTATTTAATAGTTACCTTCTGGTGTTTGTTGAATGAATGAATGAGTCTGTGTAGAAATCTGTTTTGGAAATCAGCCAAATTGAAGAGTATCAACATGGGCAGGTGTAAGTGCTCTGCTGTTCTCAGGGTGCTCTGCTCTCCGTGTGACTCCACAATCCCCCACGGCTAGGAGTTGGTGTGGGAGGGTGTTCTCATTCCCGGAGGAAGCAGTGCCTTTCCTTATCCAGTTGGCTTTTTGAGAAAGTCTTATTCATCCTGGAACCACATCTTCACTCAGGAAACTCCCTGCCACCAACCCAGGATTGAAAAACATAGACGTTGTCGGGAGGGCATGCGTGGGCAAGGCCTGGCTGTGAATACTGTGTGAACCTTCATCAAAATCTGCAGAGATTTCTAAAAACAGAAGTGCCACCTCAAGGACTCATATTTCCTTAATTTTCTAATCTAGCAATTGTCTTTTAAAATTGATTATATAACAAACAGATCATAAAAACATCCCCCTTCCAAATTTAAATAATTTGCTGCCACTAATTGCTAGACTAGTACAGCTGACTTTAGGCAAATATGAAAATACGCTATTTGTATTTATAGTGTAGTTACTTCACTTTTATTTTGTCAAATGACATTTTCTTCTACAAATAATTTTACACTGGATTCCCTTTTATTTTATTTATTTATTTAACATGTTTATTTTATTTATTATTATTATTTTTAACATGTTTATTTTATTTATTATTATTTTTTAACACCTTTTCTTTTTTTTATGATAACCATTTTTAAGTGTATAATTCAGTAGTTATAACTATATGTATACCTTTGTGCCGGCAATCTCCAGAATTTTTTCACCTTGCAGAACTGAAATTCTGTGTCCATCTTATACTAACTGTTCATTCCTTCTGCCGTGCCACCCCCCTGCGATCACCATTTTACTTTCTGTTTATGATTTTTGACTGTTCTAGGGACCTCGTATAAGTGGAATCACACAGTATTTGTGTTTTTGTGACAGGCTGGAGCATGCGTCAAAATTTCCTCCACTTCTAAGGCTTAATAATATTCCATTGTATGTATATACCACATTTAATGTATTCATCTGTTGATGGATACTTGAGTTGTTTCCACCTTTTGGCTACTGTGAATAATGCAGCTATAAACGTGGGTGTACTGGCTTGGCGCCCGTAGCTCAGTGGTTAGAGCACTGGCCACTTACACCAAGGCCAGCAGGTTTGAACCTGGCCTGGGCCTGCTAAACAACAATGACAACTACAACAGAAAAATAGCTGGGCCTTGTGACGGGCACCTTGTAGTCCCAAGTCCCAAGGTACTTGGGAGGCTGAGGCAAGAGAATCACTTAAGCTCAATCACTGTGAGCTGTGATGCCATGGCACTCTACTGAGGACAACATAATGACTTTGTCTCAAAAAAAACAAAAAAAAAAACCATGGGTGTACAAATATCTTTTCAAGACACTGCTTTTAATTCTTTTTAGGGGTATACCCAGAAGTGCAATTGTTCCTACACACAGTGCACAAGGGTTCCAATTTCTCCACATCCTTCACAGTATTTGTTATTTTATATATATATATATATATATTTTTTTTTTTTGAGACAGAGTCTCACTATGTCACCCTCAGTATAGTGTCGTGGCATCACAGCTCACAGTAACCTCAAACTCTTGGGTTTAAGGGATTCTCTTGCCTCAGTCTCCCAAGTACCTGGGTCTACAGGCTATTTTTTTGGTTGCAGTTGTTATAGTTATCATTGTTGTTTTTTAGCATGCCCTGGCTGGGTTTGAACCTGCCAGCCCCAGTGAATGTGGCTGGCACCATAATCACTGAGCTATGAGCACTGAGCTATTTATATATTTTTTGATAGTAGCCATCCTAATGGGTGTTAGCAGGTACCTCATTTGCATTTCCCTAGTGATTAGTGATGTTGAGCATCTTTTCATTTGCTTTTTGGCCACTTGTATATATTTTTGGAAGAAATGTCTATTCAGGTTCTTTGCCTAATTTTTAATTGAGTTGTTTGGGCGATTTTGTTGAGTTCTTTTTTTTAACTCAATTTTTATTAAGTCATAACTGTATTCAGTTGTTGAGTTCCTTATATAGTGTGGCTAGTAACCCCTGTCAGAGCTATGATGTGCAAATATTTCTTCTATTTCATGGGTTGTATCATGGGATTCTTTTAAGCAACAATATCCTCTACTGCAGGAGCCTGTACCCCTTTTTAGATCAAAAGTTTCTCTTACTGAGGACAGCTTCAACATTCTTTTTTGAGAGCTTTCCACCTGCCATTACTCTTCTTCTGGGTCTCCACCATGAAGTTAATAATATCTAGATTGCTTTCACTTCGGAAAACTAAAAACACCTTGAGGGACTATTAGAGAAAACTATTATCAGAGATACCCAACTTCACAAGTCTTTGCAATGTGAAATAATGTGAATTTTTAGGGAGAGTTTGTCCTTGCAGTCTTTACAGAGATGGAGTTTCTGGTGCTGTTTCTGTGGTGTATATGTATACTCATGTTAGGAATCAAGCTCTGTGCAAAACACAGAGAAAAAAGTGTCTGGAGCATGTTGGGATACAAACTTCTTCTCAGTATATGTTGCTGAAGTCCTATGTATAAATATATATTTAAATTAGAGTCCAGGGCGGCTCCTGTGGCTCATCGAGTAGGGCACTGGCCCCGTATACCGAAGGTGGCAGGTTCAAACCCAGTCTCGGCAGAACTGCAAAACCGAAAATTAGCCGGGTGTTGTGGTGGGCGCCTGTAGTCCCAGCTACTTGGGAAGCTGAGGCAAGAGAATTGCCTAAGCCCAGGAGTTGGAGGTTGCTGTGAGCTGTGTGATGCCACGGCAGTCTATCGAGGGCGATAAAGTGAGACTGTGTCTCTAAAAAATAATAATAATAAATAAAATAAAATAAATTAGATTCCAATTAGTTATGAAATTGTTTCTCTAAGAACTATGTTTTCCATACAAGTTTCTGTCCAAACAATATAATCTCTTGGGTTTCTAGAAGGCTTTTTTGCCCCAATACATGTAATACTTCTCGCTCATTATTATCAATCTGTTGTATATAATTTCTATGCAAACGTATTCCCTTCTTTTGGTGGAAATTAGAGAGCCTTAATTTTATGTTAGTCAGTTGGGATTTTACAATGGTGAACATTGTCTGTAACTACAGGTGTTTATAGTCAAAAACTGTACTGCCCAGTACAGTAGCCCCTAGCCACATGCACCTACTGAACACTTGAAATATGGCTGGTGTGAATAAAAAACTGAATTTAAAATTTCATTTACTTCTAATTAATTAAAATTTAAAGTATCTCAATTTTTTACATTGATTATATATTGAAATAAAGAAGAAGAAACAGTCTTTTTCAAAAAAAATTTCTCTTGCTGGTTTTACCATCCATGGCTTCAACCTCTGTTCTGGTTCTCCTTCTACATTTCATTTGTTTATTTTAAGACAGAGTCTCTGTTGGGGTTGGTAGAGTGCTGTGGCATAGTAGCTCCCAGAAACCTCAAACTCTCGGGCTCAAGCAAACCTCTTGCTTCAGCTTCTAAAGCTGGGACTACAGGCATGTGCCACCAGGCCTGGCTAGTTTTTCTATTTTTAGTAGAGACGGGGTCTCGCTCTTGCTCAGGCTGGTCTCAAACTCTTGAGCTCAAGCAATTCACAGGCCTCAGCCTCCCAGAGTGCTGGGAGTACAGGCGTGAGCCACCGCACCTGCCTCTTTTGACTTTTCTCAGCTCTTTTCTTTCTTACCTTCCCTGAACAACCGTAGTTGTGTTCTTGACTTTGACAGTGATGACTCCCAGGTTGAGCGCCCCAGTCTAGCCCAGACCTGACACATCTGTGCCTTCCAGATATGTGCACGGGAGAGCCCACAGCATTTCACTGGACCCTAAATCAGATGTATAGGGTGTCATGTTGTTTATTTGGGCCTTATTTCTTTTTCTGTTTCAATAAATATTTTGAATTTTGAGATAAAAACAAAAACAAAAACACTGTATCCTAATCTTACCCTAATCTTTCCCCTCCAACCTTGCACTTCTTGCCCCTGTCTTTGCATTTGGCAAAGCCAGAAACCCGGCAGTCCACCTTTGCCTTAACCCCCACACCCACTGTCACTTAATTCTGTGACTACCGTTTCCTGGCTACCTATCAGCCTCATTGATCCTCCTTTTGTTCTGGCTCGACCCAGTCTTGAAAGTCATATTCAGAGAAGCTGATGCTTCTGGCTACGCACATGTACATACTCACAGACACACACGTGTGTGCGGGATGCTCTACCCCTCCCTTGTGTAGTACAATTGCCGAGAGTTCCCCTCACGTTGGACAAAGACACTGTAGAACACATGGGTGGGTCAGGAAGAGGGAGCAATTTAGCACCCCAGGAGACATTTGTTGATGTTCAGAAATTGGTTGGTGGAGGTGGTACTCTGGCATCTGGTGAACAGAGGTCAGGGATGCTGGTAAATGTCCTATGGTACACAGGTCAGCTCCCCCGACAAAGAATTATCCAGTCCCCAAAGTGCAGAGGCTGGGAAATCCTAAGATGAACCTGAGTCTTTGTTTCCCCACCCAGGTCCCTCATACTTGAGGACCAAACCCCAGCCACTCAGTGTCACCTGCTAACAGCTCACAACCACTTCCTAAGTGGACAGGAGCCACCTCAATGCCTGTTACCTGCTCCCCCCTTTCCCCTTACCAAGATGCCCCCAGCCAATGGCTGACTGATACTGGGTACAAAAGCCCAGACGCTTGCCTTCAAAGAGGGCAACTCCACTGTTCCTTCATGTTCCAGAGCATCTGGGGTTTTGCTGAGGCTGGACACACAAGGGACTAAATGTTTGTGTCTCTCCAAAATTCGTGTGTTGAAACACTAATCCCAATGTGATGGTATCAAGAGGTGGGGCCTTTAGAAGTTCACCGGGGGACCCTCATGAATGGGGTTAGTGTCCTCATAAGAAGAGTCCAGGGAGCCAGCCAGCTCTCTCTCTGCTATGTGAGGAGGAGGCCTTCAGAGCCAGGCCAGCTGGCACTCTGACCTTGACCTCAGCCTCTGGAACTGTGAGAACAAGAGTGTGTTGCTCATGCCACCCAGTCTGGGGTACCTTGCGTAGTGGCCAGAGCTGACCAGGACATCACGTCTTTCCTTACCTGCTCTCCCTCTCTTATGATGTGTCCTAAGAGTGTGTTCCCCAAATTCCTCTTGTCGGAGAACCTCCCTCTCAGCTCTGCTCCCAGGGAAACTGCCCTCGGGTTTCCTTAGACTGAGGCTGCCACTGACATGTGTCAGGGGGCAGACACCAGACAGGGGAAGACAGACCGAACAGTGCCAGGACCCTGGCAGCTGATGGGAGCTGGGCTGACTCCTGAGAGGTCCTCTGCCAATGACCGCTGGTCCCAGGGTGCTCAGCCAAGCCTTGATCAACCCAGTGCAAGGAGGATAGCTCCTTGGGGAAGCTGATTTAATAACTTCAATGTGATCAGTGAAACCAGTGGAAGAGTATTACATACTTCTAGTAAATATCGCAGTTAGTGTAGGATGAGTATAGCGCTCAGCGATAGACAATGAGAATTAACTCATGGAGACAACCCCCGGCTGGTCTTCGGTTCATCAATCCCCTGCTTCTTGTTTTCCAGATTTTCATTGCTGTCAACACCATCTTCTGCTGAATGCAAGTTGGATCAGAGCCTGGATCCAGGGACATAATTCTTTAAGGCTCCCCATCATATGTGGATGAGAGTTAGCCGCCCATTGCATGACAGAGGCCCTTGGGTTCTAGCTCTTATCTTTCTTTCCCACACGTCTCTTAGTGATCTCCTATTTATATACGTTAAGCTGTTTGAAAACTGTTCCCTAAACATCCCTCCTTCGAAACATGCTGGACCCCTTGCCTTTCCCCACTGACACCTTGCAGCCTCCTACTCACCCTTCAAGTCTGAGATATACAAGGCTGCTTCCCCCACTGGATGACTTGGAGAATCCTTTTTCTTAGCCCTAACTACACCTTGTTCACTGGCCACCAGAGCAGCTATCATTCTACAGTAATTGTTTGCATTGTCTTCCCTGTAACCTACATACCTTACGCTCAGGAGCCCTCTCTTAATGTTATATCCTAGGACCTAATAAGAACTTGGGGTGCACTGGAGTATATTTGATCTTTAAGGAAGTGGATTCAGAGGCTGGGCTGGCTATGTCCTCAGCTCTGTCCCTTGCTACCGTGGGACCTTGGATAAGACACTTGGCTTTCCATGCTTCTGTTCCATTAATCTATAGAATGGGGCTAATGAGATTAGCTTCTCAAGTTATTGTGAGGATGAACAAGCCCATCCAGCTAAATGCAGAGAGCCTGAACAGGCAGGCAATGGCTGGATTATAAAGCACAACTCCTGGAATGTGGTAAGCACTTGATACTCATGTTGATTACTATAAATGTTCCCTGCATATTTTTGTCCACTGCATATTTTTGTCAGACTTCCCTCAAAGGCTTGATGAATAAACAACAAATACAAAGAAGTGCTGGTTTACTAAGCAGGCCGTAAGTTTAAGAGGCTTATTTACTTACTTTAGAAAGGAGCAGACGTGCTGTTTACCTAATCTGCCCATCCTTGCTCTACCAGACCCTCTGCCTGCTGGGCTATTCTGGGAAGATGGTATTTGAGATAAGAGGAGATGAAGTCAGCAGGAAGTGGAAGGGAATGTGTTCCTGGACAAAGGGTGGAGCTTGTGCAAAGGCCCTGAGGCAAAAAACAAATATTAAACAACCCCCCCCACACATATACACTGATACCTCCTCTAACCTCACCAGCTCTAGGGACAAAGAAACGTCAGTGTATCTGATGCTTGCAAGTTGGCAAGAAGGATGGGACAAAGTGGAGAGAAAAGGCCAGACTGTGCAGAGCCTTGTAGGAAAGGCATTTGGATCTTATCTGAGGTGTAATGGAAGGTTTCAGGCAGTGTAACAAGATAATGTTTTCTGTTTTTAAATAGATTGTCTGACTCTGGAGTCTTTCATGTTAATAGGTAAACTTCCATACATTCAAAAGAAAAGTTATTCACAATTTTAAGGGCAAAAAAATGATTTTTCCATGTCTCTTTAAAATTGTTAAAAGATATTTTAATTTCTAGGACTACATAGGAAGCCATCCTTCCATCACTCAAGGAGTGTAGCTGATTTGTCTTAAAAATAAATTTGTAAAAGTCTATATGTATGTTAAGCCTTTGGAAGACTTTAATTTTTTATGTCATAGCAAAGAATGAACATTAGTTCAGTAATTTTTTATTTGATTAGATAATTTCAGACAGACTTTATATTCTACGTTTTTTTAATTGACATATTCATTTATTTATTTCACAAACAGCTATCTCATCTCATTTTAAGGTATTAACCTATTAATTGTCATCCCCAGTAGACACTGAACTTCTTTTTTTTTTTTTTTGCCCATCCTTATATATGTATTTTTTTTTTTTTATTAACAAACTTTTTTTTTTATTATTGGGGACTCATTGAGGGTACAAGAAACCATGATACACTGGTTGCATTTGTTGGGAAAAGTTCCTCTTACAATCATGTTTTGCCCCCAAAAGGTGTGGCACACACCAAGACCCCAAGACCCCACCTCCCTCACTCCTTCCCTCTCTCTGCTCTTCCTTTCCCCACCCCTCCCTCATTCTTTCTCTCTCTGCTCTCCCCTTCCCTCACCCCCACCAT
>CAUYON010114420.1:0-11195 GCA_963573935.1 Arctocebus calabarensis | reverse complement strand
CCTGGGTAGAGTGCCGTGGCGTCACACTGCTCACAGCAACCTCCAGCTCTTGGGCTTAAGCGATTCTCTTGCCTCAGCCTCCCTAGTAGCTGGGACTACAGGCGCCCGCCACAGCGCCTGGCTATTTTTTGTTTTGCAGTTCAACCAAGGCCGGGCTTGAACCCGCCACCTTCGGTATATGGGGCCGGCGCCCTGCTCGCTGAGCCACAAGAGCCGCCCAGTTTGTTTTAATTTTAATTTTATTTATTTTTTTGCACGGAATCTCATTTTGTCACCCTCTGTGGAGTGCCATAGCATCATAGGTCACAGCAACCTCAAACTCCTGGGTTCAAGTGATCCTCCAGCCTTAGCCTCCTGAGTAGCTGGGATTACAAGTGCCTGCCACAAGGGTTGGCTATTTTTAGAGATGAAGTCTCCCTCTTGATTAGGCTGGTATAAAACTCCTGAGCTCAGGCAATCCACCTGCCTTTTCCTCCCAGAGTGCTAAGATTAGAGGAATGCACCACCAGTCCAGCCCTCTTTACTCAGTTTAAAAAGACACATAAGATAATTCTATCTAGGGCGGGGCCCATAGCTCCGTGGGTAGGGCGCCGGCTACATACACCAGGGGCTGACAGGTTGGAACCTGGCCTGGGCCTGCTAAAACAACGACAACTGCAATAAAAAAAATAGTTGGGCATTGTGGCAGGTGCCTGTAGTCCCAGCTACTTGGGAAGCTGAGGCATGAGAATCACTTAAGCCCAAGAGTTTGAGGTTGCTGTGAGCTGTGATACCATGACACTCTACTAAGGGCAATATCTTGAGACTGTCTCAAAAAACAAAAAAACAAACAAACAAACAAAATCCTATTTAACATGAACTTAGGCAACCAGAACATAAAAATTTGGGTACTAAATTTAAATGACAGATTTTTTTATGCCAATAAGAGAAAATTTCAACAATCACCCCAAAAGACATCCTAATGAAGGTTGAAAATGTGGCTCAGTAGGCAGATAACTGACTTACATTAATATGATAAAATGCTGTTTTCTGGAAGGTGTTGATTAGCTTAGCTAACCCTAAGAATTTAAGAAAAGTATGTTTTGGCTCAGCACCTGTAGCTCAAGGAATAGGGTGCCAGTCATATACACCAGAGCTGGTGGGTTCAAACCTAGCCTGGAACTGCCAAATAACAATGACAACTACAACCAAAAAATAGCCAGACATTGTGGCAGGGTAATCCCAGGTAGTTGGGAGGCTACAGAATCGCTTAAGCCTAAGAATTTGAGGTTGCTGTGAGCTGTGATGCTACAGCTCTCTAAGGAGGGCAACATAGGGAGACTCTGTTTCAAAAAAAATAACAAAAAAAAAAAAAGAAGAAAGAAGGAAAAGTTAGTTTTATGTCTATTCGTACCAAAAGTAGACATGTAAGTTTTTGTTGTTTTTTTTTTTGAGACAGAGCCTCAAGCTGTCACCCTGGATAGAGTGCTGTAGCATCACAGCTCACAGCAACCTCCAATTCCTGGACTCAAGCGAGTCTCCTGCCTCCACCTCCCAAGTAGCTGGGACTACAGGCGCCCGCCACAATGCCCAGCCATTTTTTGGTTGCAGCCATTGTTGTTTGGCGGCCCGGGCTGGATTCGAACCCGCCAGCTCAGGTGTACGTGGCTGGCGCCTTAGCCCGTTGAGTCACAGGCGCCGAGCCGACATGTAAGTTTTACTGTGGAGATTTGACCTCATTTCTAAAATTTTGTTATCGAAATTTTAGACGCAATTCTCTTGCCTCAGCCTTCTAAGTAGCTGGGTCTACAGGCACCCACCACAATGCCTGACTACCTTTCAGTTGCAGTTGTCACTGGTGCTTAGCTGGCCTGGGTTCGAACCTGCCAGCCTCAGTGTTATGAGGCCAGCACTGCAAGCACTGTACTATGGGCACCATTACTCCTTAACCTGTCTTTTTTTAAGAATGATATCTTGCTCTTTGGAATGTTGCCCTAAGTAGAATGCCCTAGTGTCGTAGTTCACAGCAACCTCAAACTCTTGGACTTAAGGGATTCTCTTGCCTCAGCCTCCCAAATAGCTGGGATTATGGGTGCCTGCCACCAATGCCTGGCTTTTTTGTTGTTGTCATTGTTGTTTAGCAGGCCCGGGCAGGGTTTGAACCCGCCTGCCTCAGTGTTATGTGCCCAGCACCCTAACCATTGAGCTATAGGCAATGAGAAAGGAATCATTAACTTTCATAAACTCAAGATACAATAAAGTTAATGCTAAAAATAGGGGGGAGTTCATGAAGGGAGCCTGTCATCCCAGCTACTCTGAAGGCAAGAGAATCACTGCTTAAGCCCAAGAGTTTGAGGTTGCTGTGAGCTATGATGCCATGGTACTCTATCAGGGGCAAAAAAGTGAGACACTGTCTCAAAAAAAGAAAAACAAAAAAAGAATAAAGACTAGTTATGTTTGCCACGTTTAATGTATATAATATAAATTTAAGGGAAGAGAAAGTAAATTTATTTATTTTTTTTTTTTTGAGACAGAGTGTCATTATGTCACCCTCAGTAGAGTGCTGTGGTGTCAAAGCTCACAGCAACCTCAAAGCTCAAATCGCTTCTAGTGGTTGTCAACCTTCCTAATTCTGTGACCCTTTAATACAGTTCCTGTGGGTCATGACCCACAGGTTGAGAACTGCTGGCTTAAGCGATTCTCTTGCTTCAGCCTCCCAAGTAGCTTGGACTACAGGCATGCACTACGCCCAGCTAATATTTTTAGTTTTTGTAGAGACAGGAGTCTGACTATTGCCCAGGCTGGTTTTGAAGTCCCACTTTGGACTCCCAAAGTTTTACAACACCTGGCCCTAATAAATTTTATTGGCTACAGATTTCAAATGAAAATTAAGTTTGACAAGTCCTTACCTTCACAATGTTTCCAACAACAAGCTCTTGATTATTTTCAGTATCTGATAAAAGCTGCTTAATCCCATTAATACGATCACGAAAGTCTTTTGCATTTAATAAACCTGTTATGACTTTAATGTACTCAGCACTTTCAAAGGAATTACGAGGAACTGATTTTCTGGTGACTTCGCGTACTTCAGTCAACTCTCTAAAGTGAAAGAAAGGAAAATTTAATTTCATTTTTACTTTCCTGCACTACAAATATAAAAAATTCTCATTTTAAATTCACTTTCTAAAATTCATAAAATTATCTAACCCTGGCGACGCCTGTGGCTCAAAGAAGTAGGGCGCCAGCCCATATGCCAGAGGTGGTGAGTTCAAACCCAGCCCCGAACAAAAACTGCAAAAAAAAAAATTATCTAACCCACAGACACAGTTTTTGTAGGGGGTCTCCAAGATCTTCCCTAGGATTGACTTGCTAGGAGGATGCATAGGAGTTAGCATACACAGCTAGTTTTACTCATGGCTAAAATTTATTACAGCAGAAAGATATCAAGCAAAATTAGCAAAGGAAAAAGGTACATAGGCCAAAGTCTGGGGGAAGCCAGCCTCAAGCTTTCAAGGGTACTTTCCCAGTGGAATCACACAGGACAGACACACTTAATTCCTTCAACAATAAATTGTGACAACGTATATGACATGGTGCCTACCAATGAAGTTTATTAGCGTTTCTATATCCAGGTTTTTTGTTTTGTTTTTTTTTAAGACAGTCTCATTTTGTTGACCTGGGTAAAGAGACTGCCGTAGCATCACAGCTCACAGCAACCTCCAACTCTTGGGCTCAAGTGATCCTCTTGCCTCAGCCTCCCAAATAAATGGGACTACAGGCACCTGCCACAAAGCCTGGCTGTTTTTTTTTTTTGTAGAGTTGGCGTCACACAGCTCACAGCAACCTCTAACTCCTGGGCTTAGAGTCTCACTTTATCACCCTCGATAGAGCTGGCTGCTTTTTTTACAGATGGAATTTCACTCTTGCTCAGGCTGGTCTCCAATTCCAGAGCTCAAGCAATCCACCCTCCTTGTTCTCCCAGTGTGATCGGATTACAGGTGTGAGCCACTGCACCCCACCTATGTCTGGGTTTCATATTGGGAGCTGCTCATATATGGATCTCTACCTAGGACACACCAAAGTTCCAGACTCCCAGAAAGGACATCTTCAGCATAAGCCACAGTGTTTGCCCAAGCAAAGTAGGCATAGTCAACTCTCTCATCAGTTAGATAATAGTGGGAATCCTCTTGAAATCCTAGTTTCTCTGTATTTGCCAAAAGCTAATCTTGGAAGCAGGTGTTAGCAAATATCTAACCTTGCAAGTAGGCCTTTTTGTTAATTTTTTTTTGTTTTTGGAGACAAGGTCTCACTTTTGACATCTGAGGTAGAGTACAGAGGCTAGGTCATAGCTGACTGCAATTTCAAGCAATCCTCTTGCCTCAGTCCCCAGAGTAGATGGGACTACAGGTGCGTGCCATCACACCTACTAAATTTTGCACCTTGAACAATCCTTTTGCTTTGGCCTTCCAAGATGCTAGGATAAAAAGAATGAGCCATTGTGCCCAGCCAACAAGCAGGCCTTTTTTAAAGATAGAAGTCTCAAAGCTGCAGTGTTTTTTTTTCTTTCTTTCTTTTTTTTTTTTTGTAGAGACAGAGTTTTACTTTATCAGTAGAATGCCATGGCGTCACACAGCTCACAGCAACCTCTAACTCCTGGGCTTAGGTGATTCTCTTGCCTCAGTCTCCTGGGTAGCTGGGACTACAGGCGCCTGCCACAACGCATGGCTATTTTATTTCATTATTATTTTTTGCAGTTTTTTTGACCAAGGCTGGGTTTGAACCCACCACCTCTGGGTATATGGGGCCAGGGTACTACTCCTTGAGCCACAGGCACCGACCACGCAGCTATTTTTTTTTTTGTTTGCAATTTGGCTGAGGCTGGGTTTGAACCCGCCACCTTTGGTATATGGGGCCAGTGCCCTACTTGCTGAGCCACAGGCGCCACCCTTTATTTCTTTTTTTTTTTTTTTTTTAAGGGTAGGGTTTTTTTTTTGTTGTTTTGTTTTGTTGTAGAAACAGAGTCTCTCTTTATTGCCCTTAGTAGAGTGCTGTGTAGTCACAGCTCACAGCAACCTCCAGCTCTTGGGCTTAGGCAATTCTCTTGCCTCAGCCTCCGGAGTAGCTGGGACTACAGGCGCCCGCCACAACGTCTGGCTATTTTGTGATGCAGTTTGGCCGGGGCCGGGTTTGAATCCGCCACCCTCGGTATATAGGGCTGGTGCCCTACTCGCTGAGCCAGAGGCACCGCCCCCTTTATTTCATTTTTTGAGACAGAGTATCACTCTGCTGTTTCAGGCTAGTTTTGCTATGACATCAGCCTAGCTCACAGCAACCTACAATTCCTGGGCTAGAGTGATCCTCTTGCCTTAGCCTCCTGAGTAGCTGGGACTACAGGCGTGTACCTCCACATGGGAATACAGGCATGTACCTTCATACCCAGCTAGGATGCGAAGGTATACAGGGTGGCCATAAAGTTTGTGTGCATGAATTTTATGGTTACCCTGTATTCTTGTTTTAATGTTTGCATTTTTTTTTCTTTTCTTTCATTTTTTTGAGAGTCTCATTATGTCCCTCTCAGTAGAGTGCTGTTGCATCCCAGCTCAAAGCAACCTCAAACTTTTGGGCTTAAGTGATTCTCTTGTCTCAGACACCCAAGTAGCTGGGACTACAGGTGCCCGCCATAATATCCGGCTATTTTTCTGTTGTAGTTGTCATTGTTTTTAGCAGGCCTGGGCCAAGTTTGAACCCACCAGCCCCAGGGTACGTGGCCAGCACCCTAACCACTGAGCTATGAGTGGCAAACCTGTACACACACACACACACACACACACACACACACATATGTATATATTCACAACACACAATAAATGGGTCCCCTCTCATAACAAGGGGCCTAATGTTTGTATTTTTGAAATTGTTTTTCCTTAAACATAATTATATGTTACTTTTATCATTAGGGGAAGAAAATAAAGGCTATAAATTAAAGAAAAATTAATCAGAGTTGTCCAACATAGGCCTAATATTGACAAGTTCAATAACACTAAAGCTTTACTAAGGTATAGTCAATGTGAAAGCAAAATGCTGTAAATATATAATTGCCTTCTTAAATCTAATTGCCTTACACTTTCTAGCTCATTACTGAATTTTTTTTTTTTTTTTTTTTTTTGAGACAAAGCCCCAAGCTGTCACCCTGGGTAGAGTGCTGTGGCATCACTGCTCATAGCAACCTCCAGCTCCCAGGCTCAAACGAGTCTCCTGCCTCTGCCTCCCAAGGAGCTGGGACTACAGGCGCCCGCCACAACGCCCGGCCATTTTTTGGTTGCAGCCGTCATTGTTGTTTGGTGGGCCCGGGCTGGATTCGAACCCGCCAGCTCAGGTGTACGTGGCTGGTACCACATCCCCTTGAGCCACAGGCGCCGAACCACATTATTGAATTTTTTATTTTTATTTTTTGCACTTCAGTTAGAATTTCATTCATTGTGTTCTCAAGTCTGAATATGATTTATCAATGCTAATTTATAGCAGCAAAATAAGACAGCAAAAGTAAAATAATTCTGGGCAGGTGTGGCTATCCCTGCCTCTGAAACTCAGAAATCATTAACTGGCATTCCTAAAGTTCTTCCAATGAGAGCGAGCGAGCTGTGGATTGTTTCTTCCACATGAAACAGCCATTCTCTGATGAGACACCAAAACAGCCAACAGACCATGGGAAGACAGTCCTTTGGGCCCCTTTTTGAAACCAACAGCTACAGTATAACTGCTGGTCTTCAGTCAGGGCCACCACATTACTGAATTTTTAAAACTCCAAATTTTGGCAAATACCTGGGATAGTTTGTGAATATACCTAAACAAGACTACCAACCATCAGCTGGCGCAGTGGCTCGTGCCTGTAATTCCAGCACTTGGGGGGCCACGGAGGGGGATTACCTGAGCTCACAGGTTCATGATCAGCCTGAAGAGTGAGACCCCATCTCTAAAAACTATAGCCAGGTGTTATGGTGGGCACCTGTAGTCCCACCTACTTGGGAGGCTGAGGCGAGAGAATTGCTTAAACCCAAGAGTTTGAGGTTGCTGTGAGCTCTAACGCGATGGCACTCTACCAAGGGCAACATAGTGAGACTCCGTCTCAAAAATAAAGAAAAGACTATCAATCATCACTAGAGAGTAATTTCTCTAATGCAAATGATCTTACCTTTCAGATAAATTGAAAGCATCCTTAGAAACAGATGATGATCTTGTATTTCCAACACCACCAGTATAAGTTCGTCTTCCTTTTGCCGAAGGAGTATCTAGTGGAATCTCTCCCAAACCCTGTTAGTAAATGCAAAGGCAATACAAGTCTTACAAATAGTAGTGAAATAACCAACATAATGTAATTTTCAAAGCAGCCATTATTGATTTTTTAAAAGATTAGCACTTTAATAATCTGCTGTACTGGCTTGGTGCCCATAGCACAGTGGTTATGGCACCGGCCACATCCACTGAGGCTGGAGAATTAAAACCCAGTCCTGGCCCCACTGAACAACAATGACAACTGCAACAAAAAAGAATAGATGGGTGTTGTGTTCCCAGATACTTGGAGGCCGAGGCAAGAGAACTGCTTAAGCCCAAGAGTTTGAGGTTGCTATGAGCTATGATGCCACAGCACTCTACCGAGGGTGACACAGTGAGACTCTGTCACAAACAAACAAACAAAACATCTGTTATATTAAGGTTTATAAAGTATCAGGCACATAAATATTTTATAATTTTACATTTTGTTATAAATTAACACAATATGCAACTAATAGGAAATTATAAACTGACTTATAAAATCAAAATGCTGTATTTTATAACTACTCTTCCTTTTTCTGTTTTATTTATTTATTTATTTATTTATTTATTTATTTGAGACAGAGTTTCACTTTGTCACCCTTGGTAGAGTGTCGTGGCTTCACAGCAACCTCAAACTCTTAGGCTTAAGTAATTCTCTTGCCTCAGTCTCCCAAGTAGCTGGGATTACAGGTGCCCGCCACAATGCCTGGCTATTGTTAGAGACAGGGTCTTGCTCTTGCTCAGGCTGGTCCTGAACTCGTGAACTCAAACATCCAGTGTCCTCAGCCTACCAGAGTGCTAGGATTACAGGCGTGAGGCACTTCACCTGGCTATTAACTACTCTAATTTTTTTTTTGAGACAAAGCCTCAAGCTGTCACCCTTGGGTAGAGTGCCGGGGCATAACAGCTCACAGTAACTTCCAACTCCAGGGCTGAAGCAAGTCTTCTGCTTCTGCCTCCCAAGTAGCTGGGACTATAGGCGCCCGCCACAACACCCAGCCATTTTTTGGTTGCAGCCGTCATTATTGTTTGGCGGCCCGGCTGGATTCAAACCTGCCAGCTCAGGTGTACGTGGCTGGTGCCTTAGCCGCTTGAGCCACGGGTGCCGAGCATAAAATGTCTTCTTAAAGCATAAAATCTATATAGAAAATATAAACACATCCCATAAATGATGAATTTCTAAGCAACAGAAGGAGTTTCAAAAAAAAACATTTTGGAAACAACTATTTAAACCCTTTTTGTTCCTGATACTTGTGTTAGAAATGACTCACAAATATTATCTGTCTTATTTTAGTCAGATAATTAGCCTCGCTTAAGCCCAGGAATTGGAGGTTACTGTGAGCTGTGATGCTATAGCACTCTATCCAGGGTGACAGCTTGAGGCTCTGTCTCAAAAAAAAAAAAAGAATCATTAAAATCAATAGGCAGGAAAAATGCTCTAAAATGTCTATTATCACATATATTTGCAATATCATCTCTTCATAAATGAGTCCTGAGTCCAAGGTCATCAGAGAGAAATGACATAAATTTTAACAGAAAAATTCTATATTAACTCAAAAATATTCTTCAAAAATAACATACACTCTTCACATTTTATTTTTCTTGGTATTTTCTCAGTACTCATTGCACAGACATTACTAAATCCCAGCTATCTTCCAGAACAAACAAAACATGGTGCTTAACTTCCAGGAACTCCTTATGAATGCTCTGCAGTGGGGTACTAGCTCTAAGAGTAGGACGTACAAGGCACAGAAAGCTGGGATTAAGCATGGAAAACACTCCTGATGCGTTTTATAAAAATCAGAATTCTAGTTTAGGCATAGCTAAAGTTACATAGTTGCTAATTGTCCGAGTTTTAATTCAAACCCAGTGTTGTAACTCCAATAAGCTAAAGTATAACCTTTTTTTTTTTTTTTTTTTTTTTGAGACAGAGCCTCAAGCTGTCACCCTGGATAGAGTGCTGTGGCATCACAGCTCACAGCAACCTCCAATTCTTGGGCTCAAGCAAGTCTCCTGCCTCTGCCTCCCAAGTAGGTGGGACTACAGGCGCCCGCCACAACGCCCGGCCATTTTTTGGTTGCAGCCATCATTGTCCTTTGGCGGGCTCGTGCTGGATTCGAACCCACCAGCTCAGGTGTACGTGGCTGGCACCTTAGCCCGTTGAGCCACAGGCGACGAGCCAAGCTAAAGTATAATCTAATGCACATCAAGCTTTTGCTCAACAAACATTTACTCTGATAGTTTGACACTGTGTCTGTCTACTTAATACTTTAGTCATCAAAAAGCAATTGCAGATGTAGATGTATTGTAGATTATTTCTATTCTTGGCCTTGATGGGTAAACTTAAAAGTCTCCCATGTGGCCCTGGCTAGAGTGCCATGGCATCATAGCTCATAGCAATTAAAGTTGTTTTTTCAGCTAACTTTTTCCACATACCTTTTGCCGTAAGTTTTTAACAGATTCCTTAATATATGGCAAATCTTTAGATGGGACATATTTTTCAAGCATTTTTTCAAAGTTAGGATGACACATCATGAGGAAAAGCATCTTTCGACCATAATACCTATGAGTATTTGAGAAATAGGTAAATAATATTAAGTATGGTAACAACCTGTTACTTTTGTTAGAAACAATTTTATTCAGTAAGAAAAAACCTGCCAACGTCAACATTACTATCCCTATATTAAGTAAATCATTGAAATGTAGATACACTAATAGTATAGTACTAAAAGTTACAGACAGCCCCCAACTTAAAAGGTCCAATTTAGGATTTTTTAACTTGACAATGATACAAAAATAATACATATTAAGGAGAAACTGTATGTGAAATTTTGAATTTCGATCTTTCTCCAGGCTAGCGACACATGGTATTATATTCTCAAGATGCTGGGCCGCAGCAGCAAGGCCACAGCTCCCAGCAAGGCACACAGTCAGGAGAATCAACAACTGTGCTCCGGGGATTGTGCTCCCAGACAACATGGCTCGACTGCATGAGGGAGGCTGGCTAGACTATGATGTTTAGTAGCTTACACATGTTAAATACCTTTTCAACTTGCTATTTTCAATTTATGATAAATGTATCAGGCCATCATCCCATCATAACTCAGAGAGCAAATGTACAGAATTCTCCTGTCCCTCCTACATCCTTTTAAAATCCCTATGGCTTCAAATCTTTCAGCCACATGTCAGAACAAAAAACCTTGACTGTGTTTTTCAGGTATCCCAGGGTCTACACCAAGGTTGGCACTTGAGAGAATTAGTAGATTGCTTGAAAATTAGTAGATTGTTTTTTCCCTGCCTAGGCATTTTGCTAAGCCCTGTATTTCTCTTTAATTCCAAGGTAACACTTACCTGGGTACCATTTCTATAAAATCCAATCCTCTGCTACCTAAAATACACCCAAGATTAGTTGATAAATCATGATTGAATATGTTAATAAATACTGTAATAATCTCCAAACTAGAGTTTTTATGTTATAAGAATTTTTCTTTTTTAGACAAGTTTCACTCTGCCCACTGGGTTGAATGCTGTGGCATCATCATAGCTCATAGCAAATCAGCTATTTTTTTCTATTTTAGTTGAGATGGGGTCTCACTCTTGCTCAGACTGGTCTCGACTTGAACTCCTATACTCAAACAATCCACCCACTTTCTCCTCCCAGAGTGCTAGGTTACAGGCGTGAGCCACTGCACCCAGCCATATGTTATAAGAGTTTTTAAAAATAGTCCTCTTAGGATACCTTAAGCCAAAATATCATTCTTTTTTTTTTTTTTTTTTTGAGACAGAGCCTCAAGCTGTCACCCTGGATAGAGTGCCGTGGCATCACAGCTCACAGCAACCTCCAATTCCTGGGCTCAAGTGAGTCTCCTGCCTCTGCCTCCCAAGTAGCTGGGACTACAGGC